>JASCZW010005922.1:0-278887 GCA_034211315.2 Aedes japonicus | reverse complement strand
TCAGGCTGCAAACTATCCCGTCTTCATCGGAAATGTTGCTTGCTGGAAAATATATAAATTCATGCGTTAGTGGAAATAGATAACTCTTGATTAATCTAATATGTCCATAACAACCTAGTTGAGAGAAGAGTTGAACCAGCACAGGCAGAAAAACTCGTTAATGGTGAACAGTAGTTGAGAGTTGGCAAAAATGATCATTGTAGAAGCATAAATCGTAATCAAAAGTTGATGACAAATCCTTTTTTTTAAATAAACATTTAACTCACCTGATTCTAACCTTGTTAAAACTAATGTTTGGTTGTTGATTGTTTTCTTTACAGATGCTATTACCAGTACTAGTATTAGTTTTGTCACTATCCGGTACCGCTTTGACGGGCGATTTGGAAAGGTAAGAATTTCAGTATTTCATGTAGTTTTCGAGCTCAATCAGCCTTTATTACAATAAAATGAGAAGAAAGATTAGTAAGTTTTATTTAATTCCACTTACCGCTATTGCTTATTTTGACAGATACATTACACTCACTGCAACATCATAATGTCTGTATATAGTCACGCTTCTGTCCAAGATAAGCAGTAAAAGGTAGTTGGAAATAAATAGAAATCATTAATCTTTCTTCTCATTTTCTAGTTACAATAAAAACTCTGCACTCAGCTGCACGCACTTTATTATTCTTCAAAGGAGAGTCACCATAGTCACCAAAATTTTAAAGCAGTTCTTTTGATCAGAATCTCTTATTTGTGAATGAAAATATTCTCTTTAGTAACCAGAAAACTATGAACCCATTTCATGAACAGTATTTTGATTTTCAACGAAGAAACTGCTCATGAGTTTTAATAATGATGATGATGATGACGACGGCTGTTTACACCTTAACAAAACAGTATCTTGGGTATACATAAAGATTTTAGAGCATCCATTTTTTGAATTAAAAATTTAATGTTCGAAGTGTAAGGTCATGGAAGATTTGAAAAGCGGGAGGTTTCAAGGTTGAAACTGAGTTCAAGTTGGAATTTAGCGTAGGGCATGTGTGAAAGGCGGGGAAGAGTAAAACAGAAATTTCACTTCGGTAGAACTGCTCTGTGCCATTAGCGGTATGTGAGCACGATCAAGATACCGATAGCTTGATCGGATACCGCCTTTCAAACATGCCCTACGCTCAATTTCATATACTTCTATTCAATCTCACAACCTGCTGTGCTCTTACGGACCTATCAATACTTTCCCTTCACAAATTTGATTCTGCCGGCGTCGGTGGTATAGTGGTAAGCGTGACTGCTACTTGGCACCCCAGTGGATCTGGGTTCAATTCCAGTCGACGTCGGTGGATTTTCTGAGCCGAAAAAAATTGGTCACGTCTTCCTTCGGAAGGGAAGTAAAGCCGTTGGTCCCGGCTCATATTCATGAGTCGATAGGTAGGGTGGTGGACTGGCCGACGAAATAAAAATCTTTTGTTCTAGCAGAAATTGCTGTCCACTCCTAGGGTTTGCATGATGATAAGAAAGATATTTCCAATGTTCAAACTACAAAATCTTTTTAAAGTCATTCAGATTAAATTTACAAAGCTCATAACTTGTGTAATGTTTTTGAGATTTTGTAAACTTATTGATATGTTTAAAAGCATTGTATTCGACTTGAATCTTACGTATCAATATTTGCCATTGATTGCTGCGAAAACATAATTACCATATTTCCTAATTTGCAATTATTTACTTGAGTATCAATAAATTATTATTTCAAAATTCGTTCGAATCATCATCGTCAGATTATTATTTGAACCGGGTCCATTTGCCCAGTTGGCAAACTTCTCAGTTAGCAAACATTTGATTTACTTCTTGATGGTATCTTACATGGACAACCAGAAATGCCATTAGTTATTGTTCCAAATACTTTTCTGTAATCGATTATAGTCGGTGGCAGAATATTTGGAAGAATATTTTGAAATTTATTTCTGGAGTCTTGGATGTAATGTGATATGATGATGTGATAAGAATCCACCATCAGTGCAAAGATTACCTATAGCTGCAGGACTATTCTCAGCAGGATGCCTACGTGATGGCTTGTTGTAGCAGGGTCAGTCGATCTCAGTGAGGACCTTCGGAAGACTACGGTCAGAAGGCCGTACGTCTTCACGTGACAAGGGACTGGCGACTCCACGAACCCTTGTCGAGTCAACAAATCCTTCGACTGCCTTAGGCTACCCCCTAGGGAATCTCCGTTATACAGTTGTTATAGGAACAGTGGAAATTTTTAGCATAAATGATTCATAAAAAATGTTAAAACAGAAAAAGAAAATTTCACGGCTATACTGAACCTTACACAACATCATTTATTTTTGTTTTCATTTTTACTAGTAAATGTCCTGATATTTTGCAAATATCTACTGTTCTTAATAAAATATTTGGGAGCAATAAAATGAGCAGGGATCTCACCAAAAAATTTACATTTAAAATAACTTACCATAAAAGCATATCAGTTCCTATGTTGCATAAAAATATCAAAGAATAATACTTTCAAACGCATTTTTCAGTGCATGTTATTCGTATAAGCACTCATTTGCTTTTATAGGCTGATCCAATAAGGAATGGATCAACTACTTATATTCATACACTGTGTTAGTTTTTACAAGGTCTCACTTTTCTCATATGAAAAGATATCATAAAAGACACAATTGCTATTTATACAAATTTTAATTTCGAATAATGTACCGTGTCTGATATGTTCTCATACGAAATAAAACTCTATTCCAAATCGATAATCCAGATTTTATTGATAACTTTACCCATTATATTGCAATATAATACTGACAACTACAGCATATTTTTTGGAAAAACACCGCCTTTACCCCTTCTTGACCAGCTCCAGACGTTTTTCGAAACCGTCACAGGCGGCACGCGCGACTTCCATCGGCATTTCGTCCAAAATTCGTTTGATAACGGTTTTGAATTGGTTCATATTAGACGCCCTGTGGTCATTTACCTTCGCCAGCATGCATGATCATACGAAAGATTTGCAGTATGCGATGGCGCTCCGTCCTGCTGAAAAACATAGTGATCATCTCCAAACACCTGTTGTACATTATGGCTTGACAATTTTCTCCAAAACTTCCGTTTTATAATCATACGGCATTCACTTTAACGCATTTTTTGATGAAAACCAGTGGTAATTTGCTTAGCTTGCAAATTCCTCCCAAAACCATCATTGACGCAGCACTTTGGAACCGTGGAATATTCCTACTACTCTCTGGAACAGTTCTCGAAAGAGAGCCCACAATCTGTCGTTCTGGACATTATGGGATTGTTGTAAGACGAACAACTTTTCGTCGGAAAAGATAAATTCTTCCCAACCGTGCCGCGATAAAAGCAGACTTGCTCTTTCGAACCGTTTCTGCTTGGAAGGTTCCAAAACTCCGTGAACCTTATGTTTCTTGAAAGCTTGAAATCCGAGGTCATTTTGCAGTATATTGTGCATTAACGATCTCGAAACATTCAGATCTGCGGCCATTATACGTACAGAGCGCTGTGATTTTCGGCTAATCCGATCCCTGACCACTTTAACAACTCGTGCAGTCCGCACCGTACGAGTACGACTGGATCTCTTCCGATCATCCAACGAGCTGGTGTCACGGTACCTTCGGATGGTTCGGTACACAAAATCCCGCTTTACTCCGAGGTTTGAGAATATATTGGACACGGTGTACATGGAATTTTACAGTAGAAAAATTCAATAACTTGACCACGTGAGTTAGGTGGGCCAAAACTAACAAAGATGCAAATGCGAAGCTGAAAATAGTATAAAAAAATATTGTGAAGGGATGCTATAATACAAAATAATAATAACAATTATAGGGTAAGGGGATGTAATGTTAGCCTAGCTCCTTCATTCAGCCTATGTACCAAATGTGTCATTAATTTAGCAATAATCAACAAAATCATGTTGCTATTAGCATGATAGATATAATCCGAAGCAATTGAGACAATATTAATCATCTTATAGTTGTTCACTTCCGCGTAATTTTCGGTTTCTCGAACTTTTGGGGCATCATGATTTCACTGGTTAAGCTGAACAGATGATCTACACGATTTAAAGTGATCTGAATTTGGCTTAATTGAATCTATAAAGCAAGTAATGCAGTCTGGATGTGCAGAACATAGTTACACGTTACAAACTAACTGTTCACATAGCAAAAATAACAATGATTTTACAAGAAAATCGTAGACCCAATGTTGGGTACATATTTTTTTGTATGTTCCGAACTATGGCCTGTTGTATCAATAACGTAGTAAAAAGGTTGTTATTGGTAAAATTTCAAGTGGAAATGCATGAATTTGCGGTTGTTTATATTCAAATGGCACATCTAAACACAAATCGAAGAGACAAAATCATTGCATAGTGAATTATAATGTTTTTATTATTGAATGGCTGATGAATCATATAAAGGGTGATACGGTCAAAATTTGGTCAATATCAACTTGACGTATTTCTTTCAATTTTGCATTTAAAAAACCTGAACACCCCTCATTTTGAAGGTGTGTGTGTGTGTAGAATGTTGCTCCTATTTTGATTTTGGAATTCACTCTTCAGTTGTCAAAATTCTGTCCAAGCAAGAAGAGCAGCGTATCAAAATTTTGCTCGCGCATCGCGAAAATCCGAGCTACTCGCACGCAAAGTTGGCAAAATCGCTAAACGTTGCCAAATCAACCGTTACAAATGTAATTAAAGTGTTTGGGGAACGTTTGTCGACAGCCAGGAAGTCTGGATCGGGGAAATCGAAAACCGGAAGCCGCTGAGACGACAAAGAGAGTTGCCGGTAGTTTCAAGCGAAACCGTAACCTATCTCTCCGAGATGCCGCAAATAAGCTGGGTGTATCGTCTACAACCGTGCATCGAGCCAAAAACGAGCCGGACTATCGACTTACAAGAAGGTAGTGACTCCAAATCGCGATGATAAACAAAATACGACGGACAAGCGCGATCCCGGAGGCTGTACACGACGATGCTGACGAAGTTTGACTGCGTGGTAATGGACGACGAAACCTACGTCAAAGCCGACTACAAGCAGCTTCCGGGACAGGAGTTTTATACGGCAAAAGGAAGGGAAAGGTAGCAGATATTTTCAAGCACACGAAACTGTCAAAGTTCGCAAAGAAATATCTGGTTTGGCAAGCCATCTGTACCTGTGGCTTGAAAAGCAGCATTTTCATAGCTTCCGGGACTGTCAACCAAGAAATTTACGTGAAAGAGTGTTTGAATAAACGTCTGCTGCCTTTCCTGAAGAAACACGGTTGTTCCGTACTGTTTTGGCCGGATTTGGCATCTTGCCATTGCGGTAAAAAGGCCATGGAGTGGTACGCCGCCAACAACGTGCAGGTGGTTCCCAAGGACAAGAACCCTCCCAACACGCCAGAGCTCCGCCCAGTTGAGAAATACTGGGCTATTGTCAAGCGGAACCTAAAGAAGACCAAAAAAACTGCTAAGGACGAGCAGCAGTTCAAGGCAAACTGGCTTTCTGCGGCGAAGAGGTGGACAAGGTGGCTGTACAAAATCTGATGGCAGGGGTCAAGCGTAAGGCCCGGCAATTCGGATATGGAAAAGCGGAAGCCTAACTGAATATTTTTCCTGAATTTTATACTAATTGAACTTGAAAAAGAAATTTAATTTGATTTTTTAAATAAACGATTTCACCGATTTACACGCGTTTTCCCTTGACCAAATTTTGACCGTATCACCCTTTATGAACATCATTTAAGTATTTCGATGCAGTTTTATTTTAGTTTGTGTTGTGAAATGTTGAATTAAGTAAATCCAGTACAGCTTACAATGCCTTAATTCATAAAATTAGAAAAAAAACCGTACAAAGACTGCATTTAGTAAAAAATCCATCGAATGGCACGAGGTTGCATCCACGAATAGACCCAGTTTGGTGCTTATAGACCGACATTAAATCCATATCCCTCGAAAGTTTATGGCATTATAAAAATAGTTGTGTAATTTTTAGTGATACATGCTACCAAATGTCTTATCAAACTTATCTTTGTAAGTGTATAACTAGTTGAATCTCGCTTACAGCTTAAAAACTTTATGAGTTATAATGAAAAATGTGATCACTGGTTGCATAATAAGCTGAGTTAAGGGACACATACCCTATTTGTTATGTCTGCATATCTGCTGATCCATCTGCAATTATAGACGGAGTTGCACTATCATAATCACGAGGCCTGCATTGCCTAGGTGCGGCTGCCTCCTAATGTATAGTTGACGCAATACAGCGTTTCTTATTCAACCGCTGGATGCCAGAACAATGTTTGAGGCGCATCTCCTTGGACAGACGCTCGGCACGCACCTCCTTAATCTTGCTGAAGTCAGAAGGACAACAGTGCCCAGGCTGCACTACCAGCTAAGTACGCAACCCTTAGCTGGCAGTCTTTATCATCTCTTGATTCGTGGAAGCATGGGGTAGGAACTTGTGAGGACCATAGCTATGTTGGGGGTTGCACGTTTGCATGTTCATCCCAGTTGTTGACTCACAATTTTGCAGCTCTTAATTTCTGGAGTCCTGAAACCAAGAAACTCCCACTCGTTCGTGAGACGATTTCCTACCAGGGGCCACAATGCGAATCTCGAATCAAAACAGTATTTTCGTATCGAGCATTTACCGTGCTCGAATCGAAAAAGTTCTTTCGATTCGAAATCCGGAATAAGGTCGCAGGTCTATTGAAATATTCGCACGTATTATTTGAGTTATTGTAAACCACCTTGGGCGTTATTACGTTAAAATAGTTTCTGTTTTTCATCGTAGCTGTAAATTTAGAGTAGTGTTGTTGTTCTATACTAGTTATACGTGTAACTAGGCAAACATTTTCCTCTGCACACTTTGACCTTTACCTTAAACATTCCTTCCAAAAATTCAAACAAACAACACTGCTGCCAAATATCGAAACACAGCCCATGAATCTTGATCGTCCGAAAAAATAACCGGCCAACTCTCATCTGCCAAAACATCGAATCATTAAAACCTCGGTGCTGCAATAACAGTGCTGCCCTGATTCGATCGATATTAGCTGGTTGGCCAGTGGATACTAACAACATGTATAACTACAGTTTAATGTACCATGGCACTGCCAAATCACGGCTCGGATCGAAGCTCGAGCTGGTTGTGGTCTTTTTTGATCTGAGCAAACAGACGCACGCCAGTCAGCCGCGCATCGCTCGTTCTCTTTCTGTCCGGCCGGCGTCGTCGCTGTCTGTATCGAACGGCGAAGCCGGCAATCACCAGCGAAATATTAAAACACATAAACACCACACCGAGCCGGCTTGTCCGAATCGATTAGCATACAATGTGATTAGCGTGGGCGAGAAAATAAACTCGAATATGTTTTCCTTCCGTCTTTTCTCCGTCCCATCGTCCGTTCGGCTGGTTCGATCTGGCCAAGCAAACGGTTGCGCATTTCGTTCGCTCTGTTTGTGTGAAAATTTGACCATTTCGATCGATCATCGGCTGCCTATTTCCGGCTGACGTGCGCCTTGTTAGAGAAATTTTACGACTTTTCACTTTCTCAAGAGGGCACCTCTAATTCGGTAACCGATAACAATGCTCTCGGGCAATGCCACCACCCATTCGTCGTTCCGTTTCAATTCGGGTGCGGTTTTATGAACTCTTTGATTCTGTCGAAAACAAAGAGGGGATTGAGAAATCAGAGATAAATGCTCGTGGCGTAAAAAATGTTTTCCACACCATGTGTGCCAGAAATGAGTGGCATATGCTTGTTTTTGGAAGGAAACGACCCAGAAGCCATCAACTTGGAAGCGATTGATTGCCATTTGCTAGAGTTAATCAACTATTGAAAGGTTATTAGGGACCATTGTTGTTTAATGGGGTTCTGTAAATCAATTCAACGAGCACAACTTAATTGCAGTCAGTGCAAAGCGATTGTTTTTGTGCCACCTCTTTTTGGAACGCAGTAGGAATCATAATGAGTTGAGCACACAAACACAGATCTGCACGGAATCGTTAATAGTTTTGTCAGTGTAGGCGAGTTCAAGACATTATCTCAATTATATAACATTACATGAAACTGCCGTATGTCATTATGCTGATCACACTTTGTTTTTCTTTTGTTTTTCAGCTACACTACGACCACAACCCATCACGATCTGCATCATCACGATCTGCACCATCACGAGCCCCTGCATACGCCCGACCTTCACCACGACCACCTCCACACGGCTGACCTGCATCACGATCACCTGCACGTGCCTGACCTGCACCACCATCACCACACGGCCGGGGACTTGCACACCGAGCTGCACCATCACGATGTGGTTCAGGAGCATGGAGATCACCTGCACCATTCGCACCACGATGTGGTAGTGGCGACACCACACGCGTCCGGTTTCTGGAAGAAGAGCTTCATCTGGAAGCCCCGATGGGTCAAGTCATGGCACGAGAAGAAAATCTACGTTCCGGTGTGGAAGCACGTTTGGGGTCCGGTGCAGATGTCGGAGTGGGTCCCAATCCCGAAACCTCCACCAGGCTGGCAGAAACATTAATATCCAAAGCAGAATGTGGGTGTAGTGTTAAGTTTTCCGAGGGTGCGTAGTATTTTATTTATAGGATACCTCATGTATGTTTTTTGGAACATAGAGAATCGCTTTATCATATGATAGATAGTATAGATGTGATGAACTTAGTGTTTTATAAACATGTTGTACAAACAAATAAACGTAAGATTTTATCAAATCTTCTTCCAGAAAACTTATTTGTGAAAGAATTAATCCAGTGTTTATTTTTGTATGTTATAACCGTTGCTGGTTACTGAGACAGATGTTTGCTTTGGTTAAAAGCAATGAATCTTTCAATCCTTACATACGGAGGAGTTTGTGTTTGTACACTAAAAAAATAATTTTCGTAAATTGGCTTTCACTCGTTTCACGGATTCGATTACAACTCGTAACAGAGATTGAACCCCATGTCAGAAACATTAACACAAAATGCTGAACAACTATTCGTGGTTGCGCTTTTTCTTTCAATTACATTTTGAGTAATAGTAGACGATATAGTAGATATGTTAGGCATGCAACCATCAGAGGAACGTTTATTTTTTTTTATAACAAAATATTCGTAGCTCTTTGTATTGTTTTCGTACACTGAACGAATGTGTCAACAAATGCTTCGTGCTTTTGACAGTTGCCTGTTTGGCATTGAATACGAAGATAGCTTCGTAATTATTATTTTCGTTGCAGAAATCAACGAATAGATTTGTTAGTCCTATTTCCAATTTCGTATATAAACAAAATTTAGTTTTCAGTGTATTAGCGTGTACCAACCTTACCAATTAGCCCATGGCCGATGTGGCCTCTGCTGTACACAGAAGTTGTCTCCATTGTAATCGGTCCATGAGTGTACCTCGCCAGCCTCGCGGTCTGCCAAAAGTCCGCAAGTCGCCTTCTACTTGATCGATCCACTTTGCTCGTAGCGCGCCTCTTCTTCTTGTACCCGTCGGTTCATTTTCGAGAACCAGTTTAACAGGGCTGTCGTCCGGCATTCTTACAACATGCCCAGCCTATCGTAGTTAACCGATTATAGCGATGTGTACGATGGGAGGTTCTCCTAGCAACTGATGCAATTCGTGGTTCATTCGCCTCCTCCACGTTCCGTCTTCCATCTGCACTCCCCTGTAGATCGTACGCAGCGCCTTCAAAGACACCAAAGGCGCATTGGTCCTAATTGATGTCTTGTAGATGGTCAATTTTGTAGTTAGGTGAACTTTGTTCGGTCTTAGCGTCCTTCGCGTCTCCCTAGCGTCCAAAGTAGGCTGGTGTCGCTATTGGCGGTCACCAATGAGCCCAGATACACGAAATCATCTACTACCGCGCTTCCATAATCCCCGATCTGAACTCATGGTAGGAGGCTAACGTTGTCTTCTCGGGAGCCTCTTCCCTTGATATATTTTGTTTCTAACTCATTAATCACAAGCCCAAATCCTGGCGAATCCAAATCGTTGGACAGACTTCCTGAAGATCGTGCCACTCGTGCCTATCCCAGCTCTTCGAATCACATCCTCCAATGCAATGTTAAACAACATACACGACAATCCATCACCTTGCCGTAACATTCTCCGAAAATCGAAGGGACTCGAGAGTGCCCGTGATACTCGGACGCCACACATCACTCGATCCATCGTTGCTTTGACCAACCGCGTCAGTTTTTTCGGGAAATCCATATTCGTGCATAATCTCGATCGATTGTATCATAAGAGGATTTGAAATCGATAAAAAGGTGATTTGTGGGCACGTTATATTCGCGATATTTCTTAAGTACTTGACAGGTGGCGGCATAAAATTTGGGAGAGCAATTTGCAGGCGGCGCTCAGTATCGTGATTGCACGATAATTGCAGCAATCCAGCTTGTCGCCCTTTTATAGATGAGACACACTATTCCTTGCATCCAACCTCCGGTAAACATTCCCCTTCCCAAATCTTGGTAATTACTCAGTGCAGCGCCCTGGCCAATGCTTTACCACCGTATTTCAATAGCTCTGGAGTTGGTCAACTCCAGCAGCTTTGTTGGTTTCGAACCGCCCAATTTCCTCCTCAACTTCCTTATGGGTTGGGATCGAAATCCTGTCAACTTCTGCGCGTGTTCCTAGATTTATAATCTGTATCCACATTAATCCGGACACCTTCAAATCATTGTAACTTTTGAAATATTGCACGTAGGAATGATTTCACTATGGTATAGCTGAGAGTCTATGATGAAAAAGACTATGATTGATGTTAACATGACGCGCTGATCCTGTCATGGACCGAAAGGTAAAAAGAATATTAACGAAAAACCCAAATCTCTCCATTCGAACAGTGACTCGTAAAATAGGGATGTCGCCTGGTTTTGTCCAAAAATCAAAACAACGTTTGGGACTTAAGTCGTATAAAGTAAAAACAGTTCCAAATCGCAACGACAAACAGAACTTGACAGCAAAATCACGGGCTCGACGTTTGTACTGCGAATATTTGACGAAGTTTTCATGCGTTTTTATGGACGATGAAACTTATGTCCTGGAGGATTCCAAGCAGCTTCCAGGGCTGGCTTTTTATTCTGCTATGGTCAGAAATGCTACAGCTGAGCATTTCAGAAAGAAAAAGGCATCGAAATTTCCCAAAAAATACCTTGTGTGGCAAGCAATTTGCACGAGTGGCAAAAAGAGTAAATCTTCCGTCACTACAGGCACAATCAACAAGGAGATCTATCTGAAAGAGTGTCTGCAGAAGCGATTGCTACCCTTCATCAAAAGTCACAAAGAAAAACCCGATTTGTCATCATGCCACTATGCTAAAACTTTGATGGAGTGGTACCAAGCATATCAAGTGAACATTGTATCAAAAACCTCAACTACGACCAATCGAGAGGTATTGGGCTCTGATGAAGCGGAAGCTTTCTGGAAAGAAGCAAGGAATCAAAGACATCAAACACTTCCAGTAAATTTGGACAAAGACGGCTTCTACGATTTCTGAAGAGTCTGTAAAAACCCTAATGGCAGAGTTAAGCGCAAAGTTCGAAAATTTTATGCAAATACCGAATAACTATGTTTTATCTTCACGAATTTTTAAAACACATCCCATGAATCTGAAATAAACAACTAAGACGGAAATATAATGCGAAATTTATGTTTTATTCATGTTTTGAGGTGTCCGGATTATTGCGGATACAGACTTTATTACCGTGCCGCTTTCGTTCGCTGTTATATTGCCGTTCTGGTACTCGTCGAAGTACTGCGTTCTTTTTTCAATCACCTCACACTCTCCTGTGAGAATGTTGCCTTCTAGGTCTCTGCACACATCGGCTTGTGGTACGTAGCCTTTGCGCGAGCTGTTCAACTTCCCGTAGAATTTGCGTCGAACAGTGCTTCCAATGCTTCACGGTCTCGATCTTACACCTGGTGCTTTTTCTTCGAAGAATAGAATTTTGCCTGTTCCGTGTATGTTTCAACCGTTCCTCATTCGTTCTCCTACGGTGTTGCAGCATTCTCGTCCGTGCTGTATTCTTCTCCTCCACTAGCTGCCTGCATTGGTCATCAAACCAGTCATTTTTTTCGATTCGGTACAGAAGTTCCTAGTGTCACTATTGCGGTGCAACCAAAAGCGGTTCGAATATCTCTTCAGCCATCCTCAAGAGCAGCTCTTCCGTTGATAGGGCTGCTTCTAGCAGTTGCGCGTATTCCTGGACAACTTCGGTTTCCCGTAGTAGCTCAATGATAGGTCGTGGCGTCCGTCGAGAGTTTTGAGCGCATACATACTGCAACTAGGTAGCCTACTCTAGGTCGGAGCCTATTTACTAGGTCCGACTCTATATTCGCGCTGCGGTAAGTGCGAACGTTGATGATGTCGGAGAAGAATTTCCCGTCGATTAGAACATGGTCGATTTGATTCTTTGTTCGTTGGGCGGGTGATCTTCAAGTGGCTTTGTGGATATCTTCACGGAAGAAGATGGTACTTCGGCCTACTAAGCCATGGGAGGTCGCAAGGTTCACGCATCGTTGGCTGTTATCGTTCGATGATATGCAGGCTATTGGGCCCTATTACCGGTCTATACATTGCCTCCTGTCCTACCTGAGCATTCATGTCGCCAATGACGACTTTACGTCCCGCAGTGGGCAGCCATCGTACGCTTGCTATAGCTGCGCATAAAACGCTTCTTTTTTGTCATCGGGTCTACCTTCGTATGGGCAGTGTACGTTGATGATACTGTAGTTAAAGAAACGCCCTTGATCCTCAGCTTGCACATTCTCGCTTTTATCAGCAACCATCCAATCACGCGTTGACGCATTTTGCCCAGCACTATAAAGCCGGTGCCCAGCTCGTTTGTGGTACCACAGCTATGATAAAAAGTAGCCGCTCAATGCCCGCTTTTCCATACCTTCTGTCCTGTCAAGCAGACCTCCTGCAGTGCTACGACTTCGAAGTTACATAGATGAAGTTCGTCGTAGATTATCCTATCGCAGCCAGGGAAGCAGAGGGATTTGCAGTTCCATGTTCCAAGTTTCCAATCGTTGTCCTTATCTCGTTGCCTAGGTCTTTGCCGATTGTTCCGGTCCATATTAACTTCTGTTTTATTTGTAACTTTGATTTTTTTAAGGGCGGTTTGTTGGGCCTTCCCCAGCCTTTTGTCTCGCCGAATCGTGCACTGATTAAAGTCCCGCGCTAGCACGAGGACGACGATCAGCCGCTCCTAACATGGAGAATAGACGCTGTTTTGAGCCGCCCCTTTGAAGAAGGCAGCTCTTAGATTCTCTGTCAGCATATGACCAAGGTCTCACAGAGGTTGGTTACCCGATCTTTCCAATGGTTACTCGTACCCCAGTTGGCACCACGGGGAGGTAGGGATAGGAGTTTCTGGACTATAGGCTAAGGATCATAGTAGGATCTATTTTATACTCGCAGGGACACGAACTACCAATGGTACGCATTGTCCAGTCGTTTACCAACCCTTCGACTCAAACCTGTAAGATAATAAAAAACAATCCCCAACTTTGTTTCTGTGAGAGCTTGCGTAAATTCAATGATTGTGTTGGATTAGTTTTGGAGAATACTATGGAAAAGTAAAACCGTGTGTGCTAAAATATAGTTTCACCGATCAAAAATTTTGCACTGTTTTTGTTGATCCAAAAGGAATTTTTGTTCCTTATATCCGTGTCCCAGAATAACAATAACAGGATCTTCACCTAACATTAACAAACAAATTAGAATGAGAAATATGGAAAAATAAACCATAATATAGCAAATGGGCCAAAATAAACGTTAGAAAGAATGATTGGGAAACTAGGAGAATTTAAAATTAACACTTCATTTGATCACTTTCTAAAAATAAAAAATAAAACATTCAAACACTTTTTTTTTAATTTTCGCTTTCAAACGCGAGCAAGTTCCTTTAAATTCTACTAGAAGGATACCTTTTGACAGATAGGCCTATTTCGTCTGCTACTTACAGACTTCTTCAGTGCCGAGTGCTCGACTTCGAAAGAAGGAAACGTACAGTACCTACATCAACCGGGTGCTGAAGCAGGTTCCCGATTGGCTCTAATCAATTAGGGGATGACCCTCAGCCAAAAACATGACGTTTCCGAGCGAACCAAAGCCGCGCCCAAGTAAACCAGCAGGATCTACATAGTCCTACGTCATCTTTACGTTCAACCCCATTGGGCTGTCTCTTGTAAGGACACCCTTTAATACGTATATCTCTGGAAATACTTCATCATCGCGTGAAATATTTCGCGGACTGATGAACGTATGTATGTTAATTGTGTACAATCAATGTTTGGTGATACTACTAGCTTTCAGATCGAAAATGGCGTCGAAAGAAGAGCAAATGTGAAAAGCAATTGTGAGCGGTCGCAATCAAAATCCGGATATGTCAGTAAGAAAACTTGCAAAAAAAGCTTGGTTTTCCTGCAAGCACTGTCCATAACGTTCTAGAATCTTTCGATACACGTTTGACAATAGCCTGGATGGCTTGGAGTAGAGTAGAACAAAAATTGATCTCAAGAACCACCAGAAGGATGCGAAGGTGAAGCAAATAATGTAGAAGAGACCATATCTCTAAGTACGTACTGTAGCTAGAAAAATAAAAATGTCCCCAGCATTCGTGCATACTTCCAAGCACTAGCAATGTATGAAGTCGTTTAAAGTGAAAACTGTACCGAACCGTTAGGATAAACAGAATGTGCCCGGGCTCGCAAGTTGTATCGCGAATATTTGACGAAATTTTCCTGCGCGATAATGGACGTTGAAACTTATGTGCTGGAAGACTTTAAGCAGCTTCCCGGAATGTCTTATTATACTGCTATGCAACGGAACGGCGTAGAGGACCATTTCAAGACGAAGCAAAACGCCAAGTTTTCAAAAATATATTTGGTTTGGCAGGCAATATGCAGCTGTGGTCGAGCGAGCCAAAGCTTCATCACTACCGGAACGGTAAACAAGGAAATATACCGTGAAGAATGCCTAAAGAAGCGATTGTTACCATTCCTACGCAGCTATGACGCTCCCTCGATATTCTGGCCTGATTTGGCATCTTGTCACTACGCCAAAGATGTTTTGGAATAGTATAAAGCGAATGGAGTTCATGTTGTACCGAAAGAGGCGAATCCACCTAACTGGCCAGAGTTGCAACCTATCGAGCGGTATTGGGCTCTCGTGAAGAGAGAACTCTCTCAATATAAACAACAAGCTACAACTATGGAAATATTTCGAAAATATTGGACAAAAGCAGCTATATCGGTTGCTGTCTGCATAGACTCTTATAGCTGGAGTAAACTCAAAAGTTCGTAGTATCTTCATGCAGCCTAATTAGGTAACTGTTATTAGTTTTAAGACGACCAATAATGCACAATTAAATGAAAAAAAAAATGCATCTTGGATTGAACTAACAGCAAATTTGTTTTATTCCAAATTTAATCAGTCCAGATTTTGTCGTGAACAAGCCTTAGTCCTGGCCTGTAGAGTTGTTGGCATGGCGCGGGACTCACTCAAACGGGTAATGGGGCCCGATCTCAGGTTTTCTCAGGTATCGAAAAAAACTGATTTTGTTATTTCGGAGAAATTATGCTTGCAATTCTTAGGTATTTTGCTTAGGTATTTTACCTCTTAATCTCCCGAACAGGACCGAATAACTTGATAACTGGCATTGGCATTTAGGAGCTCAGATTACCCGAGCAGGACCGAATAACTTGATAACTGGCCTTGGTATTAAGGAGCTCAGATTAAGAGATAAAATACCTGAGGATAATACCATAAAATTGTTCCCACAATGTTATGCCAATACCAAATTGAGGTAAGACAATACCAAAATAGTACCTCTAAGGTATTCCCAGGTATCCAAAATACCAAGTTTTGGAATTCGAGAGATATTTTGATTGCAATTCTTAGGTATTTTGCTTAGGTATTTTACCTCTCAATCTGAGCTCTTTAATACCAAGGCCAGTTATCAAGATCAAAATTAGGTATTCATATGTTGTTGTCTCCTGCTCGGGTAACCACTTTAAACAATCTTTATTGGACCATATGTTGTTGCCTCCTGCTCGGGTAACCACTTGAAACAATCTTTGCTGGACCACTGGTCTTTTCTCAATTTGCGCTGCAATTTCCTGCATGTGACACTCTAAATTACGTAAGAGTGCGAAAATAAGAAAAATGGCGACAACATTGGGCACATCCGGACATGTTCCGGGTATCCCAGGGGAAGTGGCCAGCATCGGACCGCAGATCACATGAGAGTTTGAAAAGAACTATAATGGTGATTACATCAAGTATCCAGAACCGTATTGGACACATCCGGACATGTTCCGAGGTACAGCGGAAGTTTGAAATCATTTTGAAATCCATGAAGGTCGCCTGAAATATGCAACAATGTGAGTATTTTAAAGATAGAGATGGTGTGGAAATGACAATAGTCGGTATCCATTGGTTCTAAAAAGTCGGAGAATTGGTGACGTAAGATTATGTTATAGTTTACATGCTGATAACTGCGTGGTAAACTATGATAAGGTGTGGCCCATTTAGTATTAGAACAAATGTTTTTGATTCTTACAGCGACCCTAGTGGTCGGATTTGTAAACTATGACATCTTATGTGTTACCTATAACAATAACAACAAGAGAAGTATTGTTTCGCGGTGCAGTTCGAACGTGTTTCAGAGATATACAAAATGGAAGAAGAAAGAAGAAAAATAATTGTACGCAACCCTACGTGCTCTGGGCCTAAACTTGCTAAAGGTCGGTATCGTGTTCGAAAGAAATGTCCCAAGCCCATGTTAAATTCCGTTTACTGAAACGGAAAAGTAAAGAATGGAAAAGAAACTTCTGCAGCAGTATCCACCTGAAGAGAACGAAAAATAAAAATGGAATTTGTAAGGTTCCCCTTCAAACTAATGGGAGCTATAACTTTTACTTTCGGAAAAATGTTCCGCTCGATTATTCCGTAAGTGAAGGTGACATTTCGTTCCATGCATATCAATTGTCAAAATTCCGCTTGTTAATATTGAACAAAATTCAGTAACCTCTTTACTTTTAAGGTCGATACTAGGCTTAAAGTGTTGGGTTTTCCCCGAAATACCGTGTGGCGTGTTTTGAAAAAGTACAGAGAAACTTTGTCAATGGATCGCATGCGTCGGGTCAACTGTCAACTGTGGAACAAAGTCAGCAAGGACATTAAGGCAAACCCCTACATCTCGGACTGCGATTTGGCCAAAAAGTTTCGCGCCGCGTGCAGTACCGAGCAACGGATTCGTCTCCGGGAAGGCTTCAAGTCATACCGTGCCTGTAGACAACCAAAAAGGGATCAAAAGCAAGAACAATGTGGCCAGAATCCGTGCCAGAAAACTGTATGTTTAATGGCTGTCGCATCATGGATGATGAAACCTATCCCGAGCAAGAGACAACAACATATGAATACCTGATTTTGATCTTGATAACTGGTCTTGGTATTTAACAGCTCAGATTAGGAGGTAAAATACCTAGGCAAAATACCTACGAATTACAAGCAAAATATCTCTCGAATAACGAAACTTGTTATTTTGATACCTGGAAATATCTGAGAGGTACTATTTTGGTATTGTCTTACCTCAATTTGGTATTCGCATAACATTGAGGGAACAGTTTTATGGTATTATCCTCAGGTATTTTACCTCTTAATCTGAGCTCTTAAATACCAAGGCCAATTATCAAGTCATTCGGTTCTGCTCGGGATGTAAAGGCTGATTTCAAACAGCTACCAGGACAAAAAAGTTACTTGGCTACGGTTCGGGGAGATGTTCCTGCCAAATTTAAGTTTGTATTTGCAGATAAATTTCCACGTAAATACATGATTTGGCAAGGCAATCTGTAGCTGCGGTAGAAAGACCAAGGTTTTCATCACTGATAAGACATTTAATTCAGAGCTGTACAGAACGGAATGTCTCCAAAAGCTGCCAGCTGTTATTACAGTAAAACAGTGCTACAATGATGTGAAACCAACGGGATTCGGTTCATACCGAAAGAATTCAACCCACCAAACTGTCCCCAGATCAAACCGATAGAGAGATTTTGGGCTATTATGAAGTGGAAGCTGAAGGTGAATGGCAGTGTCGTCAAAAGCATCAATGAATTGGGAACCAAGTGGAATAAGATTGCGAAAACGATGGATGAGAATAATATGCGCCGGTTGATGAAACGTATTCCGGGAAAAGTCCGCAAATTCCTTCGAAATCGAGATGATTTTTTGCTTGTGTTTTCCCTCTAAAGTTCACAAAAAGTCGAACATTTTAGCACAGAGAACAGACATCCAAGCTGGAGTCCCCTTCCTTCGTGTGTAAGTTTCTGTAACGGCTATTTTAAAATTACAACTCGTTTCCGTTAGTTTTTGTGAATCGTATGTTGATGGCGCCACTTGCCCGCCTTGACATTTGATAGTCTGCCAATTTTAGATTGGTGAAACCTAGACTAGGCGGCGTTGTTTTTCCAACGGTTTGCTTTCAAAACTTTACACAGTAAATGAGAAAAAAAAAAGATTCGAGCCTGGATGTCTGTTCTCTGTTATTTTAGTTAAAACAGAAGTATTATTTCCCGATCCCGTCCTCTGAATGGCCATAATGTTATTTCCCATAAGGTTCGAATAAGGAAACTTGGGGAAATATCTGAATATTGTAGCCCTTCAACTGAAGCATTTTACTGATTCGTTATTTAAATTGATAACGTTCAAATCGCAGGTAAATTTGAATATTTCGGCATGATGAACGATTACACCAATGGTTGAACCACATCTATCCTTGTCCCGGGTTGTAAATGTTTTACTTTGCAAAACTGGTCTTTAGCTCGGAATTACTCCTCACGCCATGAATGAACAAAATCATGTAAAACGCCACAAAATGAATCACTTCGTTAGTCCATTTCACCGACTATTTACCAAATCGTCAGGAAAACCAACCCACGACACTAAAATTTTTGGCTCCGATGCCGACTCTTCAGCATCACTGTGCGATGACGTTGGTATTTTGACTTTATGGCATAAAGAGGAAAGGATGTACGAACGATACCTACATTTAGGCGATTTCATCTGTTTCTAGCGGACACGAATCGATCACTAAGTCGAGCAGTTCCTCGACAGCTTTTTTAAAAATTGCTTCAATAAATTGCTATATTTTCACGAAACGAATCGATTTGAATTAGATTAACTTTTCTCCAGGTTCTAGTGAAAAATATTTATAATATTTCCAATTTCGAAATGGTAGTAAATACTGGTTGGCTATGGAGTCAATAAGAACGAATGGGCTTTCTCACATAATTAAAATCGCAATGTTCAACTTTTAGGTCAACAATTCCATTATTTTCAATCTATCATTCTTAGTCTTTAATACACATGAGCAAAACGGGAAGATAACGTTCTTATAGCTGAGGAGGATGAATGGATGGCGACTATGAAACCACCAATCATCGGTTCATGACATTCATGTCAGCTGACGATCGGTCAGTTCGATTAGTGTGGAATCACAATTATCACTGGGAAACGATGAAAACGAGTATTTTTTTTAGAAAAAACAAAACAAACTTAGAGCTAGATGCTTGTTTTTGTCTAATTTTGTGGTATGTACACGTTCTCGATTAAAATTAATTAAATACTGGGGTAACTCTAGTTATCAACTAGATGACTGGGTGTGTACGAGGGTACTAATGTCTAAGAGTAGCTTAAGATCTAGATGGGTGGCTTTGTGCGCTCAGGGAAACCGGAAAACGGATTTGTTCTCAGTGGTGTCAGTTTTGACCACTGCCGGTGTGATGTTGGCCGCCCCTTCCGGAGCAGCCTCAACGGCCTTTGGTTGTGCAGAAGCGGTTTCACTTCGCTTGAAAACGACTTTCGTGTCTGCCGCCGTATCCTTACGGTCCCAGCCTACTTCATGATGATGATGATGCTCGTGAGGATCAGGCGATGGGAACCACTCGGAAATCCATACTGGTTTCCAAATTTGCTTCCAAGCAGGGACCCAGATTTCCTTCCAAGCGGGCACCCAAGTTTGCTTCCAGGCTTCCTTCCAATCGAGTTTCTTGTCCGGGACCCAGATCAGTTTCTTGCTAGGCTTCCACGTCTGAACCCAGGCAGCCTTCCACTCGAGCTTCTTCTCAGGAACCCACACCTTGAAAGAAAAGTATTTGTTATAGAAGGGAATGAAAGAGTTACTTGTTTAGCTTCGATCCAAACCTGTTTCTTCTCTGTTCGCCACACTTGCTTCCAAGCTTCCTTCCACGCTAACTTTTTGTCTTCAACCCAAACTTGTTTTTTGGCTGGCTTCCAAATCTGCTTCCAAGCAGACTTCCACTCTAGTTTCTTGTCGGTTCGCCAGATTTGCTTTTGTTCCGTTTTCCAAATCTTCTTCCACGCTGATTTCCACACCAATTTTTTCTTCCACAGATCGTGACTGGTGTATTCCCATCCATCGTGATCCTTACCCAGGAATTTTTCACCAGGAATGCCTACCTTAACCCATGCTGGATGCCAAACCTGTTTCCATGCTGGGACTTGCACCTCCTTCCAATCGGGTACTTGAATTTCCTTCCATACAGGCTTCCAGATTTGCTTCCACGCTGGAACTTGCACTTCCTTCCATGCCGGTACCTTTATCGGGACCCAAATCGGTTTCCAGATCTTCTTCCAATCTGGCACTTGGATTTCTTTCCACGCGGGAACCTGAATTTCCTTCCAAACTGGTTTCCAGATTTGTTTCCAGGCTGGCACCTGCAGTGATAATCAGTTAGTGTTAAATATTTGGCTTATTTTAAGTGTAGCATTCGAGAAGGGGTTTCTGTCCATTCGAAACGATTAGTGAAATGTTTTTGTATGTAAAAAAAGTGAAGTGTTTCGTCTTACCGAGCGTAAATAAACGTAACTACATTACCGTTCTCCTGTCTCTGTGTGGTCAAATGATTAAATGGTGGTCCCAGTCAGGTACTCATTTCAAACCTCCCACCCTCATCCTACCTGTATGTCTTTCCAGACTGGAATCTGCGTCGGCACCCAAATGGGTTTCCAGATCTTCTTCCAATCGGGCTTCCAGATCTGCTTCTTGCCCGGTTTCCATATTTTCTTCCATCCTTCCTTCCAGATGAGCTTCTTCTTCCAAAATCCCGGATCGGGATGGTGCTCCTCGTGATGATGTTCCTCGTGATGGTGGTCCTCTATCACCGGTTCCACTTGGTGGTGGAGGTGATCTTCGACAAGTGGTACCACTTGAAGATTATCTACGTAGGGTTCTTCGTGATGGTGGTGTTCATCTCCGAAGGATATTGGAACGGCAGGCGCCGGATAGTCGTAGCCGATTCGTTTCTGGGCGCCAAGCGCCTGTTCCGGCACATTACTGTTCTGTGTTTCCTCGGCTTTCTGGTCGATGACTGCTTTAGCGCTGGCTAAAGTGACGATGTGCAGCAATATGCCGAGGGAGACCTATGGTGGTAGAATGGATGGAAGAGGTGGAGAAAATGTGGTTAGAAAAGGGTGTTTTCTTCCAGACAGCCAGAAAATATTCTCAAAGCCTTAAATAAATAGGAGTAGAACGAAAAAATTGTTCCTTGATATTAACTCCACTGCACTTTTGCTTTTCCTCCCTGTTTATAGACTGCTCCAGAAAAAAAACGCACAGCTAAACGATCATTTTGAATTGAATGAAATTTTTCATATTATTTTGACTGCGTCCTTTTGTTTACACATTTCACAAGTAGCATTGCCAAAACCATCCAGCTTAATTAAGTTTTATTAAAGTTTTATGAATGTCATTGGAAATCAATTTGGTTTTATTATGGTACCAAGATGTGTCAATAGGTATTATATTTTAGTCAGGTTTATGAGAACATAAACTGCTTCTTTGCAACGATCTTGAAGATTTATCTTCTAAAATTCCTTTTACTTCTATCAAAGGTCTTTTTTAGACTTTATGAACTAAAACGCCGTTTTAGGACTCATTCATATTATCTTATTATGATCTGTTGACGAAGTATTTTGAAATTGGCATTGAGGGAAGTCACCAAATGACCAAATAGATTTATAGTAGCCATTGCGGAGATAAATTGGCTTTTTGGAAAAACTGTAAATTCTTTCAATCGCCAAATTGAAATATAAAAAATCATTGAAATGTGGAAAAATAAATACACCAATTATTAAATGGAAGGAAATATAAACCGGAGACCAACTTCGGCATACTTTTAGATAACCTGATTGAATTCCATCAATTTTCAGGAAATTCATGAATAATTTATCGAATTGTTTAAATTTTGGCGAGGAGTATTTCCGAGGCGCATTAATTATCAGCTTTTATCGTGCCAATATTCACCATAAAATTAAATGCGCATATGATTTGGAGCATTATACGCTATATAAAACTCAATTTGTTTTGAATATTTTGCTGTCAAACTTAATTTCCAGCGACAGTAACACTTTTCTCTTGAAATTTTTTTTCTGTTAAATGAATCGCACTAAGCAGAACAGCAAAAACTAACTATGATTTCACAGTGAAGTTTCACAGCTGTGGCCATTTGGCTCATTGTTAGAGTTTGATGGCAGCCAAATGGTTTTATGAAGGTTCTCAAGTGGTCATAACATCTTTCACTAGAACATTTTTAAAACCTTCATGGTTTTATAAAAGTTTTATTAATTTGTTTGCACAACCGTCTATAGAGTGGGCTACTTTCTACACATTTCGGTTTTAAAAATGCATAGAGGAGGTGTTGGTGGACCAAACAGTTTTGAATGTAGTTTTATCAGCAAAGCCGGGAGGAGTATTATTCGGCTGTAATAAAACCAAAATTGTTACTTGGGTTATGTACGTCATAGCACCAATGAACTTAGTTTTTGGTTGAGTTTCAGAATTCGTGTTGTTACTCCGGAGCAGAGAAAAGGTATCGTGCACAAATGGTACACTGTGAGTGGCATCTCTTTAGGAATATTGGCCAAGTAAGAGGGTGTGACCATCGAAATGGTAAGAACTGTAGTTAGAAAACATGGAGAACAATGTACCTTTGAAGATGCACCGAGGAGTGGTCGAATATCCGGTCCTGTGAGTCCTGCTATCGACAAGACGTTCAGGAATGTCAATAAGCAGACACCATCGGCTTCCGTTCGAGATGTGGCGAAAAAGATCGGAACCTCGACGTCTTACATGATGCGTGCAAAAATCCGACTTGGACTCAAGACATACCGGAAGCAGAAGAAATCCGAAAGGAACTCAAATCAGGCCGCGTCTGTGAACGCGAGAGCCCGGAAACGTTATGATACAATTTTGTGTGAAAATTATGGTTGTATAAACGTATGTGAAATTGGATTATAAAACCCTTCCCGGACCATAATACCTCACCATATGCAAGGACAGGGATAGTCCGAAATGGAGAAGGCCATTTTCATCGAATTTTTTTGGCAAGATACTAATGCGGCTAAATAACTAGCCGGTACGTAACATCGGAGACAATGAACAGCCAGAAGTACATCTCCCTCAGTACTGCCGGGTGACACCGAGCAGGAAATGGCGAGTTTCCCACGGCACAGGTCGTCTTCGTCCCACTGAAACCTTGGCAGGCCTCTAGTACGTTCCATTCCTCGCCAGTCGGGCGGGAGTAGGCTCAGATGACCCTATCTAAAGGGCCGTGTTAACCCTCGCATGGCCTCCCTGCTTGCATAGACAACCAGGGGATCACAATAGCGACTACTTCACGTGGGCTTGGATAGCGGCTGGCGGGAGACTCAACAACATGGAAGAAACAAAGGAAACCCAGGAGAAAGCGAATCCGTTCGCTAAAGGTGGTCTAGCGAGGTCCACACCGCGTAAAACGGTGGGATCTGGCTTGAGCGACACGTGCGGCAGTGCTACGGTATCGGATGCAGGTGTGACCGAGCTAGGCATGGCCATGGATAGGCCAGGGCTCATCCCGGCCATGGATAGGATGCGGGAAATCCTTCCTAAAGTGTTGGAGCTGTCTGAGCAATTGGACGCGATTATTGACTATACGTCATCGCGTAAGAACATTGCGAAGGACCTCAAACTGAGCCTCTTTAGGCTACGCATGACAGTGCAGGTTGCATGCAAGGAGAGGAAAGAGCTGGAGGCCAAGCTCCTAGCTGAGCAAAGTGGCAAAGTATCCGTCTCGGTCGTAGAGTCCACCCCATCTACCATGGGGGTGGGGACTTCCAAGTGTGCTAGGCAGTCTCCGGGCGGAACGGCACCTGGCGCTTCTAAGAAGCGTATAGTGTCGGAAGCCACAATAGGGAAGCGAACCTACGTGAACGTGGCGTGGCCCCGGCGCTAAACCCATCGCGAAAGGCGCGACATCTAGCTTGTGTTGTCTCCCAGCGCCAAAGGGGGGTTCAAGCGGCAGGGTCTCAACGACAATAGCCATAACTAGCATAGAAGCAGACGCTAGTGCTAGGAGGGGGACGAGTGATGACCCCAGGCGTGGCAAGAAAAACCACTGGCATAAGGTCCTAAAAAAGAGGAATAGGACAAAAAAAGGACAAGCGACAGGTGGCCCGCAAGCGTAACCGCGGACAGGCACTCATCGTCAAAACCGAGGCGTCAAAGTACTCGGAGATCTTGAAAGCGATGCGCGGAGACGCTTAATTGACAGGCCTAGGCGCCGATGTGGGAATTATACGCCGTAGCCGCACCGGCGAGATGCTTCTGGAGCTAGTGAAGGCGACAACGCTAAAGGGCTCGGCGTATAGAGACCTGGCAAGACAGGCGTTAGGTTAGGGTGTGGAGATACACGCCCTCGTCTCGTAGGTGACGATCCAGTGTAAAAACCTGGATGAGATCACCGAGGCAGACGAGATCTCCACTGCACTTAAGGAACAGTGCAAGGTCAAGGAAGGGTCCACTCGGGACCCAGGTGGCAACCATGAGGGTAGCGGCAGCCGACGCGGACGCGGTGTTGAAAGTGGTGGAGGAGAAGGTGGGATGGTCTATATGCCCACTCAGTCTACAACTAAAACTGAACCATTGTGAGGCCGTCCAGCAACTGCTGTGTCAGTCAATTAGCGAGTCGGGATCGGATATTGCCATAATTTCCGACCCCTACCGCATCCCAGCCGGCAACGGAAACTGTCTTACGGACAGGTCCAATATGGCGGCATTATGGACGACGGGCCCGGTTCAGGAGGTTGTGTTCACAACAAACGAAGGCTTCGCGGTTGTAAAAGTGAATAGAGTGTTCTTCTGCACCTGCTATGCACCGCCAAGTTGGTCGATCGAACTGTTTTCGAATAAAGACTGTACCTGATGAAAATTGGACACACAAAATAGGTCACCAAAAATTTTCCTTGAACCCGATACTTTTCAAACTTTCTGGAAATAAAGTACTACTAAATGGTTAAGTTCTGACATCATTGGTTTATTGAACCTCTTTTCCCAACCCAAATGCCCGCACCTTTGCCTTGACCCCTTGCATCAAATTTTGGGCAATGATAGGACCGACTTGCTTACTTACTTTTAACCACACTTTCTTTAGTTCAAGTTCATTTTCTATCAGTTTTGGAGTTTTAACGAGCTTTGCCTTCATGATTACCCAAAAATTTGCAATTGGGTGAAGTTCCGGAGTGTTTGGAAGGTTGACGTCTTTTAGTACAAAAACTGCATTATTATCTTTGTACCAATCTAAGACGGGCCGGGCATAGTGGCAAGATGCCAAATCCGGCCAAAACAGTGTCGGGCCATCATGAGATCTCAAGAAGGGCAGAAGTCGTTTTTGGAGGCATTCGTCCTTGTAGATTTGTCCGTTGACGGTCCCAGAGGTGATGAAGGGCTGACTCATTTTGACACATCCGCAGATCGCTTGCCAGACAAGGAATTTTTGGGCGAATTTCGACAGTTTCTTCTTCCGTACACTCTCCGGAACGGCCAACTTAAAGGTGGCGACGTAGTGTTCCTGTCCTGGCATTTGTTTGGTGTAGGCTTTAATGTAGGTCTCATCGTCCATCACAATGCAGAACGGTTTTGTGAGCCACTCCCTGTACAGTTTTCTTGTACGAGTTTTGGCCACCGAGTTCTGTTTATTGCTCCTGTTCGGTGCCTTCTGGACCTTGTACACATGTAATTCGGAACGTATCATTGTTTTCTGCACAAAACAAACTGAAACTTTCGCCTTTTTCGCAACATCCCTGATCGACATGTTGGGATAACGCTTAAATTGGTTCAATATCATCCTGGCCTTCTCCGGATTTGATGTGCCACGTTTTTTGCCACTACCATTTTTCCGCTTGGTTGTCTTACGGTCCTTGAAGCGTTTGGGTTTTCGAAGTGACTGCCCAAAATTTGTTGGCGCACTATTTCTTCATTCGAAGCCATCACTGAAATCACTCGACCGATTTTCACGAAACTCATTACACAATTGACACAACACAATGAAATACATTCAGTTAAAATTTCAATAATTTTTACCCACACGCTAAAAAGTTACGAACAATTGCGTGTGTCCAAATTTCATCGAATACAGTCTTTATGCTTGATCAGATGACAACGGAGCTAACTGGCCTGAACTCGTTGGTAATAGCGGGGGACTTCAACGCTTGGGCGCTCGAGTAGGGGAGCCATCTTACAGCCCCAAATTCTTCTGGAGGCCTTGGCTAGGCTCAACGTAGACCTAGCCAATGTGGGTACTAAGAGTACCTACCATAGAAACGGAGCGGAATCGATCATCGATATAACATTCAGCAGTCCTGGGCTGATAAGTAATTGGAAGGTGGATGATGGCTACACCCATAGCGACCACTTGGCGGTTCGTTATTGTATCGTCCACAATACAAGGCAGCGTGCGGAAGGAGCAGCATCCACTCCGTTCGCCCGCAGATGGAGGACGTCCTACTTTGATGTAGAGACTTTTAAAGAGGCGCTTGAGAGGGAACGGAATTTACGCGAAACCCAGGAACCTTGCGGCGAACGACTCGTTGCCGACACTTACACGAGCGTGCGATGCGACCATGCCGAGGGAAGGCAAACCGAGGATGGAAGATCGCCGGTGTATTGGTGGACTGAGTCGATTGCCGACCTCCGAAGAACATGCCTCCACGCAAGACGGAAGGTGCAAAGAACGCGATCAGACGCCGAAAGAATCGAGCGTAGAGGGGTGCTAGTCACCGTGAAGGCCGCACTAAAGAATGAGATAAAGGCCAGCACGCGAGCCTGCTTCGAGGGTCAGAAGGCCAATACGAATCCGTGAGGTGACGCCTACCGGGTAGTAATGGCCAAAACCAGAGGATCAGTGGCTCCAACCATGCGTTCATCAGAGCTGCTGCAGGTGATCGTTGGGAGACTCTTCATAAAATACTGGCGTGCGACTATAAGCACTATGGGATTATATTTAAATAAATTTGTTTTGTGACTAGATGATTAGAAAAGCCATTTATTACAGAAATCATCAAATCGGGCTCTTCGGTCACTTATACTGCTATTGTTGGAATGTAACTACCCAAGTAGCACACTACGAACATAATTAGTTGTAGTAACTTGATTATGACTTTGCAAGTCATATTTATGTTATCTGAACTGAATGGTAACAAGTGTGCTACTAGGGTAGAAGAGTATCAGTAAAACTTTTAAAAGATGCTTTTTGTAATAATTTGTGGCTTTTCAGAAAAACATCATACATCTTCTAATTTGAAATTTTTTCTATTATAACTGTTATGATGTACTATGTTTTTCAGCGTTTCCAGGACCTTCAAAATATAAAAAAATACCATTTTTTTCANTTTAAAAGATGCTTTTGTAATAATTTGTGGCTTTTTCAGAAAAAACATCATACATCTTCTAATTTGAAATTTTTTCTATTATAACTGTTATGATGTACTATGTTTTTCAGCGTTTCCAGGACCTTCAAAATATAAAAAAATACCATTTTTTTCATTTCAGTAACAAACCAGTAGATGGCAGATGTATTTTGTAAAAACGTTTAATATTAAGTATTTCATTATTCAAATGTCGTATTATGTTCATCATATCATTATTTTTGATAATCATTTTAAATTTGTGGCCTAGGCTGTGGAATTTCAACTGTTATAAACATGTAAATATATTTATGTTTTACATATTTAAATAATTTTATACATTGTTAACCAAAACGAACCCTGCTGCTAACCTTTTCCCAGTTATCCAACATCCCAGTGATTTCTCGTGGAAGTGCAGAGGACTGCTCGGCTTCCTTCAAAGCGAGTATCACGTCAACACGTTTCTTCCCATTCCTTACTTGAGCAGCATTTGGGCACAGCCGGCGCCGGTGTTACTTCATAATGGGTAACCAATTTTTTCACATTGAGGATGTATGTTAGTCTCAAACATCATCTGTTGTGTTTTGTGCGAATACAGCTGATTTGACTATAATAGTATCCGTGGGCGGTTAATCCTGCTCATGCTCAGTAACTCAGAATAAATTTCCTTTTACTATGATCATTTTCTTCAAGCCGACACATTTGCCTTGGCAACAGTTCAGATGATTGCTTTATCCATGCAGTGGAAAAAAAGTTGGCACTTGAAAACAAGGCATACGGAATTCTTACACTATCCATTATGCAACCCACGTCAAGAAACGTGCGACGAATCGGTAACTCACGCGATACCCACAAACCATACGACAGATTGTGCTAATTTGAATGCATTACTAGGAAAAGGGAAATAATTATAACGCAGAAGTAGTTCAAAGTCTTGCACATATGCGTAACAATTCCGCACCTGCAGAAACGCTCCCATTTGGTAAAGTAAGCTCCATTGTTACCATCATCCGTGAGTGAGAGTGAGGACAGGGGGTTTGGGTGTTGGAAATGAATGGATCAAAACAAACCCACCGGTGGCTAGTAACTATGTACACACACGAAAAAGACACCATAGAAAAGAAATACAAACGCAACACAATCATCAATGGTGGATAGAGATCGACTAGAGTATGCTGCCATATCCCAAACCATCACGTGTGCTGATCAAGTCGCAATCGTCGAACCGGCGTTCCTAGGTATATTCGCTTCAGTACCAATGGATCTCTAAGAAAAACTCACATCACTGGGTTTACTTAACTCACGGCGGCGTTATATTTTTATGTAATTGCATACGAATAACAATCATACCAATCCTCGCCTTCCTCCAATGCAGTCTATTGTTGATTGCAGATGCGTATGACTATACTTTGAAGTGCAAACACACGTGCAATCTGTATCGTATGGCAGCCTAGGTGGGCTGGCCGATTAACTGCCGAATTGGACCGGATTGATCGAAATTACATAAGGGCCAATTTGTAGCGCACTTCAATTAGGGTACCCAAAGTGGCGATTATTTACGACGTGTTTGTTTGGCTAAATTGCCAGCGCATGGTTGGCTGGAAATGAAACGGATTTTAATTGCTTGGGTGCTATTAAAACGATCAATTACTGTGCGGCAAAGCTGTTTGAAATGGCAAGGGGATTGCGGTGCTCGTGCCATGAATCGTTTCTTGCTGTCAGTTAAAATGTCACAACTATTGACACTAACACCAAATGAATTGATTTGTTTTTGAAGCTACTACTCTACTTAGTTTTGGCTCTCAACTGTCACGCATTCTACAGCACAACTTTGAGGTGTGAAATATTAATCCAAATGGAAATCGGAGTAGTAAATGAGATTTTAGCGGAAGAATTGGTTTCTATAAGCATTGTTCTCTAATTGTTCCACTAAGGATTATTTTGAATGTTATGGAATGAATAAAGGCTATGATGTACCGAAAAATATAAATTCACCTATCTGCCTAGGGATTCATCATATTGGGCGATGTTTGACTTTGGGGAAGATACTTCACTATAACAAGCAACAATTATAGAAAAAAAAATCTTGGGCAAACGCAGTCAAATCGGTTACAAAGAAGTGTGAAAAGACATTGACCTTTATGGTACCATACCATACCCTTCCATATGGATGAAGTAACCAACAGAAAACGTCAACTTTTATGTTTCCGTAGACCTGAATTGTACCAACATTATAATTTGTTACAGACGTGAATTCTTCAGATTTTGTTCAAAAATCTTGTTTTGCTATTGTTTTGCCATCTGCACAGTATGATAGAAAACATGTTAGCTCAGGTGACGACCAATGAATTTTTTTGTCTGTATTATGATGCTGTATGTTCAGAAGATGAATCAGAATGTCTGGATTGAAATTAATTAGGGCTCTAAGAAATTCGATGCACTTTCCAGAAGTTCGAAGGAAGATTTCCGAAATGGTTTAAGAAGTACTTACTCTGAGTACGTAGAATTAAAAAAACTGAGTTCATTTTTTTTAAAAAGATATCTCCACAAAACTTGTTGAAGAACATTTTAAAAATTAGAACAATTGCAAAAGATTTTTTTTTGTCTTGATTATCGAGATTTTCAGCCTAGGGCTGGTTCATCTCCCGTCGTAGTCAGCCAAACACCACTTTTGGGCATTTTAGTAACTTCTCCGGGGGTGAGATTCGAACTCGTGACTTAAGCGTGAGAGGTATGGATGTTAACCAATGCACCGGGGTCGTCCCCATGCAAAGGATTTCTTTTTAGATCGAATAAGTAATTTTTTTATAGTTTGTATATTAATTTTCTCCCTTAGCACAGTTGGTAAAGGCGCAGCTACAAAGCAACACGCTGGAGGTGGCTGGGTTCCTTTCCTGGTCTGGTCTAGGTATTTTTTTGTTAAGAGTTTTTTTTCGACTGCCTGGGCATACACACAACCAAAACGTCATGTAAATTTCTGTCCCCTGAGACCGACACATGCAAGCGTCCATTAGCACATAAGTAAGAGTTTAAAGAGCGGAGGATAAATTCAATCAAACACATCTTTCGTCGAATTGCGTATGTGTTAGTTTCAGGAGCCATAAATTTACACGAAATCTGTCTTTACGTTCCCCGACTTTTTACAATCATAAATTACGTCTCGTGTAAAATTCATAATTTCTAAGTGTGTACTTGCCACACAATCATACTAATGCAAAAATGGTGCCTGACATCGAAAGCTCTCAATTAATAACTCGTGGAAGTGCATTTAGAATACTAAGTTGAGAACAAGCAAAAAGCAAATTGTGAGAACAATAAGCTTGAAATGCTGAATAAGAAGACGAAGATAATAATTTTCCTGGTTTTCTTGGGCTACAAATGGTATGTTGACAACCTCAAAAACGTTCCCCCCTGACGCCTCCACGAGCAATGTGATCTTAACAGATTACCAAATGATACATAATGACGCTGGTTGGTGTATTCCGGGCTTTTTTGTGAATCCGACAATCGCAAAATGAGAAGGACTGACAAGAACACTGACGTGATCTTACGATGGGGCATAATGCTAGTGGCTGGAAAGAGTAGATGTGTAAATCATCATCACACTTTGAGAGATATTTGGTTCTCTCAAAGTAGCCTTGTCTTCCCTCTGGGAATCCACCATCAAACTTAATTAGTGTTGCCTGAAGGCAATCTTTGAGTTGGTTTTAATCGGTTTATATTGGCTCTTACGCAATTCTTTTTCTTATTATTGTTGTCTCAATGAGGTAAAACACCATCACACTTTGAGAGTGGACCTAAAATCTTCGGTATTGTTGATCTAAATCGGTCCAACCAGACTCTCAAGCGTTATCAAAATTTACTAGTCTTCCCAATAATGCTACTGGAGAGTACTCATCATTGAGTTTAATCTAACACATTTTGTTTTCCGTTTACGTTCACCCACTAAGCAATAACGCATTAATTGTTAACAGTTAATGGAATATTGCAATAGTTATTGGACCTACTTTGATACAAAATGCGTGAAGTTCTACCAATAACCGTAAATGAAAACCACCATCACACCTTGTGAGTGGCCCCAACAGTATCCATACTGTTGGTTGAAATCGGAACTTAAATTTAAATAATCTTACTTTACATCTTGGACACACGACTGAAAATGATTTGAAAATGATTTAGTTGACACAAAAAAAAAGATTTACCTGTTCAGAAGTTTGACTAAGAAACCATTCGCTCTCAAACAGTTCTTCAAGCAAGAAGAATAAAAATGGCAAATTTTAAACATAGTTGTTAGTATGCAGTCTACGAGTTAGTCTGTTACAAATGCAACACAACACAACTCAACAAACTGAGATGAATAAAAAAAATTTAGAGAAAAACATCTCCGTTGATTGTTCCAGTTATTTCCTAACGTTTGTAGAGAAACTTCCACGAAGGTTTAGGGAGTACTAAGTTAGTCTTCGTTGCAGGTAAATTGTACAAATATCCTCAGAAATGCAGAAATTTTGTTTTTGAAAGATCATACGGAGATTTTTTCAAACTATGTTCTTTCTTTCTAAGATCTTCTTGTTGCATTTGCAATTTGCTTATTGCTTTCGCAATAAGCTCATTGCTTGATATCAACTTAGTGTTCTAAATGTACTTCCACAGTTATGAATTTAGAACTTTCGATGTCAGGTGCCATTTTTGCATAAGTATGATCGTGTGACAAGTACAATCATACCCTATACCCGAGGAGTCGAGAAGTTTTCCTTAAGGGGCTATTCATAAACCACGTAGACTTAACTGGGTTTGACCAAAGTCTACGCTCCACGTAAAATTTAAAAAAAAAAGTATGAAGAAAAGTCCACGAGGGGTGAGGGGGTCGTCTGAGATTTTCAAAAATGAGTCTACGTAGTTGATGAATAGGCCCTAACGAAAAATTTCTAGACCAGACCGGAAATTGCACCCAGTCACCTCCAGCATGGTATTGCTTGAGTTGCGCCTTTACCGACTAAGCTAAGGGAGCTACTAAATGATTTACCAGTTTAGAACTTTGACAAAGAAGCCATTCGCTCCCAAATTTGAAACATTACAGTTGATTTACGCAGAAGAACTTTCCTAAGATGAATAGAATAACATGTAATCATTTTAGAGAAAAAACTTCTCCGTAGATTGTTAAAGTTATTTCTTAATGTTTGTAGATAAACTTCCAAAAAGATATAAATAGTACTAAGTTAAACTTCGTTGTAAATAAATTGTTCAACATTTTCTAAGAAATGCGGAATTTTTGTTTTCGAACGTTCATACGGAGAATTTTTCCAACTAAGTTAGTAAATTCATGTTTGTGAAGTTCGTAGAAAAGTCTTAATGATTTCAGTAAAAAAAAACTTATGTGATGCTTGCTGTCGATTTTTTCGGAAAATCTTGTCCATATTTTGTTGAAGTACTTTCTCATAGTTCTTAGAAATGTTGCAGAAAACTGCACATAAATTGGTATACATATTTTTCATAAGTTTGTAAACGAAAATTCTTGATGGTTGAGAAACTTGCAGATTTACTTTTTTGATATTTGTGAAAGATCTTTTTCATAGTTCATTAAAGCACTTTCTCATAGCTTTGAGAAATCCCCCACAAAAGGTTCTAAGTTGTAGTATTCGTAATATTTTTCAAATATTCTCATAAATCTATTCGCTGAAGTTCACAAATAGAAAATATCTTTAGAAACATGCAAGAACGATTCAAAACTTTATGCAAACAGAGTTGGGCCCCATTTCGACTCACGTACATGATTGTTGTCTACATGTCGGCATATATGTTCGAAACATTTTGTGTAACTTTTGTTCAAACTTTGTGTATGCATAAATTTCTCTGAAGTTAACTAGAAATTAGGGGAAGAAAAATAAGTATTTTTCCAGAAATTAGAAGAAGAATCAGTATCTTCCATTTAATTCCAACTACCTTTGCTTATCTTCGACAGACACGCGTATTTCGTCTACGATGTTGCAGACTTCTTCAGTGTCTCGTACTAATAACTCGACTCGAGCAAAAGTCGAGGTTATTAGTACGGACACTGAATGAAGTCTGCACATTGTACATGAAATACGCGTATCTGTTGAAGATAAGCTAAGCGTAGTTAAATTAAATGGAAGATACTAATTCTTCTTCTAATTTCTACGTTACAGGTATTCACTAAACAGCTCAAAACCCTCATAGATTTAGTATTTTCCATTTATTCCAACTACCTTTGCTTATCTTGACAGATACGCGTAGTTTCAGTCTCACAATGTGCAGACTTCTTCAGTGTCTCGTACTAATAACTCGTACTAGTACGAAACACTGAAGAAGTCTGCACATTGTAGACGAAATCTGTCAACATAAGCAAAGGTAGTTGGAATTAAATGGAAAATACTTATTTTTCTTCTAATTTCTAGTTACAGGTATTCCACTAAACAGCTCAAACCCTCTAGGATTTCTCTGATGTTGCCAAACTCAGCCAAAAGAAAATAATGTTTCTTAAAATTTTTGGAAAATCTCATTCGAAGTTTCCAAAGAACATCCATGGAATTCTTCATGTGAAGTTTTGGCGAGTTCATCTACGAAATTTTGAGGGATTCTGCTGAAAATGAAGCTCAAGTAAATTATTTTATAAAAATTTTAAAAATTCTTCAAGATATTTTAGATAAATGCTTTTTATAATTCGGTAGAAATTATTCTACAAAGTTTAGTAAAATTACTTCAAAAAACTACGAAAAAGATCGACTACTAACTTTAAAAGAGATTTTGTACAATTTTAAGAGAAATTCTACTACGAAAATCAGAATAGCTCTAGGAATCTGATTCGTCTTTTGGTGGCATTCTTTTGAAAACTTTGAGAACATGCTTCATATTGGTTCTTCTACGAGTTTTGATGGTTCTTCAACAAACAAATTTAGTTTGTGAAAACATGTATGATTCTTTTAATAAATGCTCCAATGAAATTCATAGAATATCTGCTACGAACTTTGAGCAAATTGCTCTGCAAACTTCAACTAAATTCATGGGGGCTACCACATAAGGCATAAGGTCGTTTGGCATAAGGTGGTTTTACATAAAGTCGTTTGGCATAAAATCATTTAGATGTTGGATAATCGACGATCATTTGGCATACAGGCCGTTTGGCATAAATATCGAAAAATGAAAGGTGCTTCAGGTTTAATGGCATAACTAGGACATAACTAGGACATTCAAAATTAAATTGACATAATGGCCCTTTGGCATTGATAAGCAAACAGTTATTTGGGATAAAAATCTGCAAATTACTGTTTCATCAGAAACATTTGACATATTGACAGTTTGGCATAAGCACTAGAACATAAGATCAATGTCTAAACAATCGACTAAGTCCAGTTTGCATTATGATTTAAATTTTAGAGAAAAATAAATTATTTAGTATAGTAATTATATCATAGAAGTTAAGTTTGAGCAGCCTAATTAATATAGAAGGGAGATAAAAAAAAACTCCCCATATTTGCCTATTTGTTATAGTTGCGTTTCTGTCAGTATTGCCCAATTATGCCAAACATAACTAAACCATACTATACATTTTAGTGAATCCAAAAATTAAATTTTAACCGTGAAACCTATGAGTGCCGTATTTTGAATAACAGCGTATTTAAAAAGAAGGCAATGTTACTATGCATACACGTATATGCCAATGACATAAGGCAAACGACATTATGCCAAATGACCATTTAGCTCAAGTTATATTGATGCCAAATGACTTTATGCTAAACGACCTTATGCCAAGCGACCTTATGCCATATGGGCTTCCCCCAGATTCATCTACGTACTTCAGGTAAGTTAATCTTTGAACTATAAATAAATATGTTTACGAATATTATGAAAGTTTTTCCACGTTTGTTGGCCATTTTTCCAAGAATTTTATTAAATGATTTCTATAAACTTCGGAAATAATCGTCAAAGGATGAAAGATTTAACCTCAATGATATTGTTCAAAACCAAAATCAAAACCTTGAAAATTCTATTTCAAAATTCTTACACTTTATATATTTTATGAAATTCCGAAGAGTACTTCAACGAACTAAAAAAGAGATCTTCAGCAAACTTGAGCGAGTCTTTCAGTCTTTGGAAAAAATATTCAACGAACATCTTAAAACTATGTTTTAGTGAATTGACTTGAATAACAATTTTTGGAGGCTTTGGTCTATGATTGTTGACAAAATTTATCATATGGTTTCCATAAAAGTTTTTCAACGATTCGAAAAAAAGCACATCTTGAAACTTCACAGATGATTTTATACGAATTTCGAGAATGTACTTCAACAAACTACGTGAAAGATCTTTTCAAACTTTAAGTAAGTTGGGTCACCATTTTATCGGAACTTCTTTTATGAACTTATAAAAATGTATCTGTTCTCTAAAGGAAAATATATAGGAATACGAACAAAAAAAATCTTCGTTTGATGAGCTTTTTATCTAAGAATTTTAGGAAATAATTTTAATGAACCTCATAAAGTTCTACTTTTAGTTTCTACGGGGAATTTCTTTATATACTAGAAATAATGTTATAAAAATATTAAACATTTTTCTAGGCATTCACAAAGAGTTAAAAGAAGTTATTCGATAAAATGATCAACAGAAAAGCAATCGCTGCGGGAGTTCTTCTATAATTTTAAAGGAAATTCTTTCACAAATATCTGGAAAGTATCAGGATATTAATGAGTTTGAAGGAAGTATTTCTTCAGCTTTGATCGGCCGTTGCACAAATACTTTAATAAAATCAGGAAAATTCAAGAAAGCTCGTCTATAAGTCTTGAAGGAACTCTTTAACTTATATATCATCATTTATTTATAAAAAAATTAATTTATGTCTGTCGGTCTGTCTGTCTGTCTGTCTGAACCTTAAAGGCTCGAAAATTACTGAGCCGATTGGCGTGAATTTTTTTTATACAGGGATTTTTGGGACCGGGGAAGGTTCTTATAATAGTAAGATACCCGTCCCTACTCTGAAAAGATGGAGCTCCCATACAAATGAAACACAAATTTCTGCATAACTCGAGAACTAATAAAGCAAATAGAACGAAATTTGGCATGTGGAGGTTCTTGACGGCAAAAATGTTTCTAAGGTGACTCAAGACCCCTCCCCTTTCTCAAAAGGCTCCTGTACAAATTAAACACAAATTTCTGCCTAACTCGAGAACTAATCAAGAAAATGGAACCAAATTTGGCATGTGGGGATTTCTAAAGACAAGTAATGTTTCAATGTAGTTCGAGGCCCGTCTCCATTCTAAAAGAGTGGTGCTTCCATCCAAATGATACACAAATTTCTGCAAAAAATGAGAACTTATCAGGCAAATGAAACTTAGTTTGGCAGGTGCAGGGGTTTGACGTCAAAAAAATTTTCCAAGGTGACTCGAAACCCCTTCCATTTATGAAAGGAGGGGCTCCCATACAAATGTAACACAGTTTTTGCATACCTCGAGAACAAATCAAGCAAATTGAACCAAATTGGGCATGTGGAGGTTTTTCGAGGCAAGAAATTTTTCTATGGTAGTTCAAGACCGTTTCTCCTCTTCAAGGAGGCTCCCATACAAATGAAAAATAACTTGCTGCATAGCTAGTAAGCTATTCAAGCAAAAGAAACCACATTTGGCGTTTGGAAGTTTTGGAGGCAGGATTTCTATGTAGATGCAAATGAATTTCTGTCTGTCTGTCTGTCTGACACTTATAGACTCGGAACCTACTGAACCGATCGGCGTGAAAATTTGTATACAGGGGTTTTGGGGCTGGGATATAGCTGATGGGGCTGTTCTGATAGAAGTTTTAACCCCTTCTAGTTCAAATCAAAAACATATTCTGAAAAACCACCATAAACGTGCCAGTCTATTAAATTTTCATTAATTTAGTTACAAATGTAGCAGCGCTCGCACCGGGATGAGCTAGTTATTTATAAATATATGGAGAACATATTTTAAAAAAGTTCGAAGTGGAACTTCGAATGAGATTTTCCAAAAATTTTAAGAAACATTATTTTCTTTTGGCTGAGTTTGGCAACATCAGAGAAATCCTAGAGGTTTGAGCTGTTTAGGTGGAATACCTGTAACTAGAAATTAGAAGAAAATAAGCATTTTCCATTTAATTCCAATTACTTTTGCTTATCTTGACAGATACGCGTATTTCGTCCATACAAATGTGCAGACTTCTTCAGTGTCTTGTACTAGTATCGAGTTATTAGTACGAGACACCGAAGAAGTCTGCACATTGTAGACGAAATACGCGTATCTGTCAAGATAAGCAAAGGTAGTTGGAATTAAATGGAAAATACCAAATCCTAGAAGGGTTTTTGAGCTGTTTAGTGGAACCTGTAACTAGTAAATTAGAAGAAGAATTAGTATCTTCCATTTAATTTCAACTATCTTGCTTATCTTCGACAGATACGCGTATTTCGTCTACAATGTGCAGACTTCTTCAGTGTCTCGTACTAATAACTCGTACTAGTATTTATGGATGTTCTTTGGAAAGCCTCAAAATATCACAGAGTCCAGATACAGGGTGACTCATATAAGTCGAGCACTCGACACTGAAGAAGTTTGTGAAGTCGCAGTTAGGCCTCTCTGTCAAACGATAAGCTTTTCCCTAATGGAATTTAAAAGAATTTGTTTGCGTTTAGTGGTGATAGCAAAAAAATTAGACCTTGCTTTTACGTCGTCTAAAATGATAGCAAGGACTGCATCCAGGTGCTAGAAACGCGTCTCTGCAACTGTTTACTTACACATTTTGACGCAAAAGTTAACTTTTCATCAGAACAACACAACACTTACAATTCTCACGAGCAAGGAAAACAAGCAGTGAGAAGAAATCACAATATCAAGACATATATATCTTGATCTGATTGACTGGCCACTTTACCTTTGACCTGAATCCAATGGAAAATCTCTGGAGAATCCTGGTAGGCAGAATTTGAACTGGGGATAATCCATACGCCACTATCGCTGATCTTAAATCAACTATGAGGAAAATTATTCCAAACTAGCTGAACCCGGTGCGTGCGCTGCTACGCTTGCAACAAAATGAAGGAAAATTTAATATAACTGCACGTTTATGGTTTTTTTCGAAATGAGTTTTTTTTTCTTGACCCAAGTAGGTTCAAACTTATCAAAACATATTTTATCCGAGAAACACACGTTTTGTCTTTAAGTAAGCTGGATAATTCTCATTTTTGGTAGAAATTTGTGTTTCATTTGTATGGGAGCCCTCCTTCCAGAGGGGGGTGGTTTCTCAAACCACCATACAATCATTGCCTTCAAAACCCCCTCACATTCCAAATTTGATTCAATTTGCTTGATGAGTTCTCATGCTATGAAGAAATGTGTGTCTCATTTGTATGAGAGCGCCCTTCCTAGAGAGAAAAAGGTGTCTCAAACAATCATAAGAACCTTCCGCAGCCCCAAAACCCTTCATATAAATTTTCACGTTGGTCGGTTCAGAACTTCGAGTCTATAAGGGTCTGACAGACAGACAGACAGAAATTCATTTTTAGTAGTATATAGAAATCTAGCCTTTCAAAACCCCCATATGCTAAAAAGGTTTCATTCACTTGATTAGTTCTCGAGTTAGGCAGAAATTTGTGTTGTTTTGTATGAACACCCCTAGTTCTAGAGTGTATGCATGATAGCTTGTGTTTCATTTGTATGGGGTGTCTTCCAAATTTAGCATTTTGAAACAGTATTCATCAAAGTCAGAAACTTCCACATGCCAGATTTGGGTCTGAATTTGTTGTGATTAGTTCTCAGAGTTATACAGAATATTGTATTGCATTTGTATAGGAGCCCTCCTTTCAGGGTGAAGAGGAATCCGAAACCTCATAGAAACCTTTCTTGCCTTTGAAACCTCACGCATGCTATAGTTTGGTTTCTTTTGATTGGAGTCTCAAACCACTCGTAGAAACATTTCTTGCCTACAAAACTCTCCACATGCCATATTTGGTTCCATTTGTTTGATTAGTTCTTGAGTTATGCAGAAAATAGTTTTTCATTTACATGGGAGCCCCCTTACTAAAGGCGGAGGGGTGTCGAACTATAATAAGATCCTTTCCCGGACCCAAAACCACTGAATACAAATTTGCAAAGCAGTAGGTATAGTTCTCATGTTTGGTTGAAATTTGTTTCATTTGTATGAGAGCACCCCTTTTAAGAGGGAGTGAGGGGCTTGAACCACCATAAAAACATTTCATGCCTTAAAAACTCGTTCATTCCAAATTTGGTTCCACTTGCTTGATTATTTCTCGAGTTATGCAGAAATTTGTGCTTACATTTGTTTGAGAGCACTCTCTCCTCCTTCCTCCTCATATTGCGGAAGAGTCCCAAATCACCATAGAAACATTTCCTCCTTCAAAAGCTTGCAACCACATGCGAAATTTGGTTCCATTTCTCTTATTAGTTCTCGAGTTATGCAAGGATTTGCGTTTCATTTGAATAGGTTCCCCCTTTCAGAAAGGGGAGGGGTCTCAAATCAACATAGAACAATTTTTTGTCTTCAAAACTACTACATACTAAATCTGGTTCCTTGTTTGATTCGTTCTCGAGTCATGCAGAATAGTGTATTTTATTTGTATCGGAGCCCTCCCCCCCTTTAGGATGGAAAGGGTCTCAAACCAACATAGAAACATTTTATGCCTTAAAAACCACTCACATGCTAAATTTTGGTTCCAGTTTGCTTGATTAGTTCCCGAGTTATGCAGAATATTGTGTTTTCTTTGTATGGGAGCCCCCTGTATGACGGGGGAGGGCCCTCAAGCTACCATAAAACCTTTTTTGCCTTCAAAAACTCACATGCTAAAACTTGGTTTCTTTTGCTTGATTAGTTCTCGAGTTGTGTAGAAATTTGTGTTTCATTTGTATGGAGCCTCCTTCCAGTGGAAGGGAGGGTCTCAAACCATCATAAGATTATTCTCCGGCCTCAAAAACTCATGCCTACAAAGTTTCACGCCAAACGGTTCTTCCGTCGCGAGTTAAACGTGACAAAGGAAACCCCAACTCATTTTTGCCATATAGACAGCGGAACCTGGTATGCAGGCTGCTACGCTTGCAACTAAAATTGAAAGTTTAACATAACTGGTACGTTTATGGTTTTTTCGACAGAGTTTTTTTTCTTGACTGCTAGGTTCAAACTTCATCAAAACATGCTTCTATCTGAGAAATACGCGTTTTGTGTCATATAAGTGATAATTCCTCATTTTTGGTAGACATTTGCACTTCATTTGTAGTGGGTTTCAAACCACCATGCAATCACTGCCTTCAAACCCCCCACATTCCAAATTTGGTTCCGTTTGTTTGATTAGTTCTCTGATCCATCGCACTGGGCTCATCGAGTATAATAAAATTTGAGTTTCATTTGTTTGAAGCCCTCCCCTTCAGAAAGGGAGGGGTCTTGGAATCCACCGAGCAGAAACATTCTTGCTCTTCGAAACCCCCACATGTCAAATTTGATTCGATTTTGCTTGATTAGTTCTCGGGCTATGAGGAAATGTGTGTCTCATTTTGTATGAGGAGCGCCCCTGCCTGGAGAGAGTAGGTGTCTCAAATGCAACCAGAAGAATCCTTCCTGCAGCCCCAAAACCCCCTTCATAAATTTTCGGGTTGGCTTTCGGTCTCAGAACTTCTCGAGTCTCATAAGGGTCTGACAGACAGAGCAGACAGGCAGAAATTCATTTTTTATGTTTATAGCAATCTAGCCTCCAAAAACCTCGCGAGTGCTAAAAAGGTTTCATTCACTTGATTGGGGCTCGCAGCCAGGCAGAAATTTAGGAAGCGTTTTTGGAAGTGGACACCCCTGGCCTCCCCTTTCAGAGGATGGCGGAGGAGTGGTGGAAGTGCCATGGTGGTGCCTATTCTTGTGCTCTCCAAAACCTCCACAGTGCCAAATCCGGTGCCATATGGCTTGCATTAGTCTGCTCGAGTTATGCACAAATTTGTGTTTCATTTGTATGAGAGCTCCTCCTCTTCTACAGAGAGGCGGAGGGGTCTCGAGCCACCTTAGAAACATTTACTGCCTTTCAAAACCTATCCTCATGCCAAATTTGGTTCCATTTACTTGATTATGTTCTCGAGTTATGCAGAAGCAAATGTGCTTCAGTGCGTATGGTGAGCTTCCTGCCCTCCCGGGTTCCGACCTGAGAAAGCGGCGCGGTCTCGGAAGCTACCGTAGAAACGTTTATGGCTCTGCAAAACCCTATACCAGCCACAGATGATCCATTTGCTTGATTAGTTCTAGAGTTATGGTGTAGTTACAGTTTCCAGTTATGTATGAACAGACACCCCTCCCGACCAGAGAGGAGGAGGGGTCTCATATCTACATAGAAACATCTATTCGGCATCAAAATCCCCAGCCAGTCCAAATTTGGTTCCATTTGCTTGATTAGTTCTTGATATATGTAGAAACTGTTTTATTTGTATGGGAGCCTCCTTCTAGAGAGGGAGGGGTCTTAAGCTTCCAGTAGAAACATTGCTTGCCTCCAAATGCTTCGGCATGCTAAATTTGGGTTCCTTTGCTTGATCAGTCTCGAGTTATGCAGAAAATGTGTTTCATTTATATGGGAGCCCTTTCAGAGGAGGGAGGGGTCTCACACTATCTTAAGAATATTCTGGCCCCAAAAACTCGTGCATACAAATTTTCATGCCAAACGGTCCTTCCGCTCGCTGAGTTAAATCGTGACAAAGGAAACCCCAACTCATTTTTATTATATAGATTATCATCAGGACTGTGAAACTGAACAATTATTGACATATTAACATCACCGTTAGGTCTATTAAAAGCCTAAAGAGGCTGCAGAGAAAGCAATAAAAAGGCTCTTTAAAGCACAAATTCTGTGTATTAGTACTAACTGAAACTAACTAAACCTTCGACGATCTGCGTCTTGTTCCTAGCACCAGCCTAGGAGCCATCCTTAAGCAGATAACAAATTCAAAAAGATCACCGCTCAACATATCTAAACACACCCACTATATACCCAGAGCTCAACCCAAATCAGACTGCTCTCACGCCTTTACCTCAAACTGAATTAATTACTCAAACCAGTTCAGCAAGTCGCCCAATGCGAACCATAAAGGAAGTTCACCTCTGCACTCCCGGCGTTGAGGCAGAGCTCAAAGTCGGACACTGACCGGATCGGTAACACACACCACCGACACATTTCCCCGGCTGATCGTCATCGGATTCACTATCGGCCTACTGGCGGCGGATCTCGGGTTGCTGCTGACTGTTACGCAACACCACACCGAGAGAGCCGGTTCGGATCAGGAGGTCGCTCGAAAGAGGAAATTCCGTCTGTCTTTCATTTCCCATCCATGCGATCGGATACAGGTGGCGTTGAAGATGCTGAAACAGTCTTGTCTCGTGAAATGTAGGCGACCATCATAATAAGCTCTGACAAGCGCAGTCATCGCGCACAGTAAAGTTACACAGTGATCGGCGCGTTTAGCGGAAGGTGGATCCATCCAAGCGTTCCTTCACTGGCCGCATCATACCGTCATTTAAAGTTCTGCTTTGTCCGTGCAGCATGACATGTTTTGCCTTCTCCGCATGAGGAAAGTATTGGATAACCTGAAGAAATGCGGTGACAGCTTCGGCTTGCGAACTGGAAAACCGGTTTGCGGTGATCGATCAGTTTAACTGCTATTATTTTTCTTTGTTTTCCTGCTCAAATTTTACGGCCTTCATGAGCTGAAGCGATTGGCAATCGGCGAGGTTTGCATTCTTTGCGGTTCGTCAAAATTCAACCTTGAACGCCATTTCACTCCACTGACCTGGATTTTTGCCTCATATGCTTTTCTTCGCATGTGTTAAGCGGGCGCACCGGATTTGATTTTTGGATGTACCGTGCAGAGTGTTTTGTTAGTCATATTTATGATGGCATAACCGTTGTTGACTGTTGGGATTTGGACCGAGAGAAGATTGTTTATGGATCTCGTTGGAATTACATGGCAGAGGATCATTCAAGATCAGCTGGATTCTTTCACTGGCTGCAAATAACGATACGGAATAGTAACGTTAACCTTATAGGGGACGTTAGGAAGCGCGAAGTATTTGCTTATCAACATGAGACTCTTGAGGCATGGACGAGTAATTTTGCTAGAACGAGAGATGGTCAGACTGTAGCATTGATAGTTCCGGCTGTTTGGAAGGCAGTACCCGGTCAAGCAGGCAATCTTTTCCAAGTAGAATAATTCGGTGAAATTTGGACACACGCAATTGTTCGTAACTTTTTGGCGTGTGGGTAAAATTGTTACGATTTTAACTGAATATATTTCATTGTGTTGCGTAATGAGTTTCGTGAAAATCGGTCGAGTGATTGCAGGTGATGGCTTTGAATGAAAAGAAATGTGTTGTGTAGTGCGCCAAAAATTTGGGCACTCACTTCGAAACCCAAACGCTTCTCATCGATGGACCAGGAAAACAGTCTCGGAATCAGCACATTCAACCGTTTTCTCGTATGTGATCCGAAACGTTCAGGACCGTAGAGACAACCAAGCGGAAAAATGGTGGTGGCAAACGTGGCAACATCAAATCCGAGAAGACCGATAGGATGGTATTGAACCAATTTAAGCGCTATCCCAACATTTCGATCAGGAATGTTGCGGAAAAGATGGTTTCAGTTTGTTTGTGCAGAAAACAATGAACGTTCTGGATTACATGTGTACAAAGGTCCAGGAGGCACCGAACCGAGCGATAAACAGAACCTCGCTGGCCAAAACTCGTGCAAGAAAACTGTACAGGAGTGGCTTCACAAAACCGTTCTGCATTGTGATGGACGATGAGACCTACATTAAAGCCGACACCAAACAAATGCCAGGACAGGAACACTACGTCGCCACCTCTAAGTTGGCCGTTCCGGAGAGTGTACGAAGAAGAAACTGGCTCAAAATTCGTCAAAAAATTCCTTGTCTGTAAGCGATCTGCGGATGTGGCGAGCCGGTCAGCCGTCATCACCTCTGGGACCGTCAACGGACAAATCTACAAGGACAGAATGCCTCCAAAACGACTTCTGCCCTTTCGAGATCTCACGATGGCCCGACACTGTTTTGGCCGGATTTGGCATCTTGCCACTATGCCACTATTTGATGCAGGATAGGCAAGAGGAAAGATACCCTTCTTGCCGATCCTGCATTGGGCAGCTTAATAAAATATTGTGTGCATGATCGGGTACGGCCTTTCAAATAGCCATCCGCTTAATTTCAATTACTGCATGTGGACCGACAGGACACTTTAGTCTTTTGGCAAGAAATTACTTACAATTACGTTTTCCCGTAATAACTGTAATAACCTTCACAAAATTCGTAATTTTAGGAGGATTAGCATAGATTGTTTTTTTAGCGTTGGAGTAAGATGACAAACATTCAAGGATTAATTGGTTTTTCTTCATTTCGGCATGGCGTTGACACTAAAACACGGAAACGCTGATTAGGGTATTCTGGGCGATGTTGCCAATTTTACAATAGCCAAGTGAGTGGATGCAACTAAATATCGTGTACCATCATGGTTTTTTTTCACTCTTATTCAATTAATAATTTCAGAAAGCTTTAAGGTCATCTTTACATTGCAAGTATATTTGCATTACAGAGCATGGAGCAACAGGACAAAAATTAAAAGCTCAATTTGTTTTTACAATTGCATAACATTTTCATTAAAATTATATTTCTGAACTTCGACTACTATTCCATACACTGAAAATTTATTTTCGTAGATTAGCTTTCACTCGATTCGTAAACTTGAATTATGAACAAATGTCTCGTAAATTGTATGAAAAATTCATATTGCTTTTCATCTAACAAAACGCTATCATTACACCTTTTTTATACTCATAAGTGTTGGTGGATCGATCCCCATTTTAGAAACATTACCATATTACCCCGGACCCTCGTGGTGCGCTTTTTATCAAATTAAATTTTGAGTCGATAAAGTAGATCTGTCAGTCGTTCATGACCAGAGAGACGTTTCTTTTTTATTAGTAACAAATTACTCATAGCCCTTCGTATTGTTATCGTAGAATGAACGAATGTTCTTTCTGGGTCAACTAATGCTTAGTGCTTTTGACAGTTGAACGTGTGGCATTAAATACGAAGGTAGCTTCTTAAAAAGTACAAATCAGTTTCGTTGCAGAAAACAACAAATAGATTTGTTAGTCCTACTTCCGGTTTCGTAACAAAAACGAAAATTTAATTTTCAGTGTAGAAAATACTGGCATGCGTTTATTTATAAGCAGAATAGGATTATAGTTAAAAAATTGTTTATTGGTATTAGGATTAGATATTCTATTCTACTTCAGAACTCTCCAAGCCGAGTTCTTCGATCACTCAAAGTGCTATCTCATAAATGTAACTAGAACGGCATACATTTTTTTTGGAGACATGTACTAAAAAATAATCTGTTGATCCTGAAAATAAATCAATCATCTTTTTAGTGAAATTTAATCCCTATTGACTGGACTGAGCTTATCTGTTTTTCAGCTTTTCCAATACTATTAATAATTTTTAGTTTTCAGTAACATTATATTCTGTCATGAACACTATTTATACTGGCATTCAATAACAAAAGGAATACAGGGTGCTAGACGAAGTGAATCCTGGGTGCGGGATTCGTGGTTATTTGGCTCAACAACTTTCCTTGATGGAAATCGTCTGATAGAAATCAGCGAAGGTCAGTGAGTTTGCTAACCCTATTTTTAATAATACATCAGACGGATATCCTACTGCGTATTGCTTACTGTGCATGTCCTGTAACAAGAGCAAAAGTTTTTTTTAGAAGGAGATTCTCTATTCTTTCCATGGGTATCGTGTCAGTGCTTCTGCTTACGGGTCCGCACACCCTTGTTTGGCCCTTTTTTCAAAGGAAAAGTAAGAATTACAGGAATGTAAATGGTCTTGCAATTGGGAGGAATGGCAAGTCCAGCACTGGTAGTGGCTTCTAATCACATCACACTCATTTCATACTAGCTATAAAAATAGCAACATTAGTACAACGTGTTATTAGCACATACTTACTGCATCCACCTTACGGGCAGTATGGATTTCTGTCAAAGTTGATTATCTGTAGCAAATTAAATCACTGACTCATGTGACTAAGACCCCAACTGAAGGATTACACTGAATTGATCACAAATTTCTTAGGTATCAGGTGTGGTTGTATTGTTATCCTTAATTATTATCATCATTGAGACAAATAAACTACCAATATAACATGCTAATAACTGAAATAATTCTTTCGGTAAATATTCATATTCGAATATCCTGGGTCCGGTGCTATGGAACACGATGTACGACGAGGTACTGCGGCTTGAGTTCCCGAGCGGGGTAAAGATTGTCGGGTTCGCAGACGACATTACCCTAGAGATATGTGGTGAATCCATCGAAGAGGTCGAGTTAACGGCCTCACACTCCATTGGCATTGTGGAGAGATGGATGAGCTCCAGGCACTGGAGCTAGCCCACCATAAGACTGAGGTCACGGTGGTAAACAATAAGAAATCGGAGCAACATGCGACGATCAGTGCAGGTAACTGCACAGTAGAATCGAAGAGGTTCTTGAGGTATCTTGGGGTCATGATCGACGACAAGCTGTCCTTTGTCAGTCACGTCGATTACGCTTGCAAGAAAGCCTCAATGGCTATATCGGCATTATCCCGCATGATGTCGAATAGCTCGGCGGTGCAAGGGAGTAAGCGTAAACTCCTGGCCAGCGTCGCCCTGTCCATACTTAGGTACGGCGGGCCAGCATGGATCACCGCCTTGAGTACCAAGAGCTACGTAAGTAAGCTAGAGAGTACGCACAGGCTCATGTGCCTAAGAGTGGTTAGTGCTTACCGAACGGTATCACGCGACGCGGTCTGCGTCCTAGCGGGGATGATTCCAATAGGCATGGTCATAAAAGAGGACGTAGAGTGCTTCGAACAACGTGGAACAAGAGGTATTCGAAAGACCACTAGAGCCGTTTCAATGATTAAGTGGCAAAGGGAATGGAATAACTCCACCAAAGGTTGGTGGACCCACCGACTAATCCCGGAATTAACCGGGTGGGTCGGTAGGCGACACGGGGAGGTGAACTTCCACTTAACGCAGATATTGTCTGGCCACGGCTGTTTTAGACAATACCTGCACAAATATGGGCATGCACAGTCTTCCGCATGCAGCGAATGCGCGGGAGTTGAGGAAACTGCAGAACATGTGTTCTTCGCATGTCCTCGATTCGACGGCGCGAGATCAGGCATGTTTGCCGTAAGCGGTCACGATACGACTCCGGACAATTTGGTCCCGAGGATGTGTCAGGACCGGGACATCTGGGACGCGGTATGCGTAGCAGCCTCCCAGATCGTCCTCGATCTCCAACAAAAATGGCGAATCGACCAAAGGCAGGTCGCAGGGACCACCTAACTACTAAAGCCCTAAGTAGTTAGACATAGTGGGTGCTGAACAAGCACTGAAGAGTCCCCTCCCCGAAGTAATACCGGAAGGTCCTTCCGGGGAGGGCCGGGGCTTAAGGCACGGGTGGGTTTTTAGTGGGTCGAGGAGTTGGCACCCTCATCCCCATACCCTGAGTTCTTCAGGTGTCTGGTTGCAGATTTTCAAAAAAAAAAAAAAACATCTGGCCTCAGCCAAAAGCTTCGAAAGGAAGCCTGAACAGTGTTGCCCGACTGTACAATTCAGCAGAAGCTGAAGAGGAAGATCAAAAGCAAGTCGACCTTATCGTTCGGCGCCTTGCGACGAGAGGTTTGTGGAACCGGCCAAGCGGTGAAGAAATTCCTGGGCAGGATAGATATTATTATGCGGATATGTCAGTCAAGGTCGGCCGTGTCTGAGTAGCAGGCAATCACCCAGAAGGAGTGGTTGAAGGTGATCATGAAAAACATTTTTCTGGCGAAGCTCATCGTTGTGATCAAAATGGATGACGAGACCTACTTGACACCGCACGCCTACATAATGGCAAATATATCTTCCACACTAAGAAGAAGAAGGTCCTTCCGTAACTGACAGTAAGCGAGGAAGGAATGAAGACTGTCTCAAAAAAAAAAGACACACAAATGGTCACCAAAAATTTATTACTACAATACAATTTCCGAAATCCATCTGTTCATCGACCTGGTTCTGGCCAACTGCTGTAAGGAAGCATTTAAATAGATGACCTTACAAACGTATGTTATAAGGAAAATTCGTTCCATAGAATTGTCTTTGGTAGTGTTTTTTTCATCGGAATCCGATATTAGTCCATGTTTTAATACATACGCTAATTTGAGCCACATCAATTTTTTAAAAGAAGTATTACGGGTACGGGATCTAGCGTTAGCTTAGCTCCTTGTAACAAATATGTCATTAGTTCAGCGATAATCAATAAATTCATGTTGCTATCTGGATGATCGATTAATTTCATAGAAATTTAGGAAATATTACATGATTTATAGTTGTTTACCTTTTTTTGTGTGTTTTAATGCGGTCGAATTTTCGATTTCCTTAGCTTTTCAGACATCATGATTTCACACTTTAAGCTGATCAGATTTTCTCCACGAGCTTCTACTGAGCTAATCACGATCTTTTTCAGCAAATGTGGTATAGATTTCTCGGAAAAATGTTGTAAATAGATTTTCAATTTCTGCTGCTTTATCACCAACATTTGAGTTAAAGTGAATTCTAGATGGGAAATTGTCAGATTTTCATTTAGTTTTAACATAATTGAACAATGTTTTTGGGCAAGACCTAATTGCAAGTTCAGTTTTTGAATTGTGCTAATCAAATGCATTTTTTATGATTAGATACAGCTCATCGCAAATACTCAAGTTGTTTGCCAGGTTATTGCTGATACTATCTTTTTTTACATTTTCTGTGCTTGTTGCTTCCGATTTCTCAAATTTTTATTTGTTTATTATACCAAACTGGCTGATTTGAATTACTTTGACGCCTTATGTTTTTGAGTGGTCCTTGTTCAAATGTTATTTCAAATAATAATTTATAAAAAAAAAAACTCCACAGAAGTCTCAATATTTGCTTTGTTCTTAGAAATGGTTTGCCAATCCATTCTGTTAAGTTTGTGGCTTATGATATCGTAAGACTTCTTCATATTCGAAGTCGTTGTTTTGTATTCGTGGACATATAAAGAAACTCAAGTGCTGTGTAAAAAGCTCCATTTTTCAATAAAAGAATGAAAGCAGCACTACGTTGATGAAAATTTCTGTATATGTGTGTGGGACATAAGATATGTATTAACTATTGTCAGGTGGCATTTAGGAACTCAAATTTTTAGTAATAAATACATCGTTGCCAAAGCGAAATTGACTCCCAGCTGAAAATCAAGAATGAAATTGTCGAGAGCGAGAGAGTAAGAGCGGAATAACGGAAATTTTGGTTCTAAAATACACGGTTGCTAAAGCGAAATTAACTTCTAGCAGAAAAAAGCAAGCAAGTAAAGGGTGTATTCGATAAAAATGGCACACAGAAAATCTTCTGTAACTTTTGAATCGTATGAGTAAAAAACCTAGAAATTTGAGTAGATCTTATCCATAGTGTATTATTTACATCTGCCAAGTTTCATAGTCATACATTCAGTAGTTCCAGTCATGTCATCGAAACAAGAAATTGTCCGTGAGAAAATTTTGTGCACTCACAATCAAAATCCAGGGGCGTCCCACCGGTGGATTGCTAAAAGGCTTGGAATTGCAAATACAACTGTGTCTCGTGTAATAAGAACATTCAAGGAGCGTCTGAGTGTCCAAAGGAAGAAAGGGAGTGGTCGTAAAAGTGGTCCAATGGACAGTAAAATGGCCAGGAAAGTCGTACAACAATTCAAGAACCGTCCAAACATGTCAATTCGAGATGTCGCTAAAAAGTCTAAGGTGTCGGTTTTGTGCAGAAAACCATGTTTACAAAGTGCAAAATGCCCCAAACCGGAATGAAAAACAAAACATCACTGCGAAAACCCGCGCCCAGAAACTTTACACGAAGCTGCTCACCAAATCCGGTTGCATCGTGATGGATGACGAAACATACGTCAAGCCCGACTTCCGTCAACTTCCTGGGCAAGAATATTTCGTTGCCAAGTCGAAGTTCGATGTTCCGGAGTATGTTCGAAAGAAGAAACTATCGCAATTTGCAAAGAAGTTTCTAATCTGGCAGGCGATTTGCGGATGTGGTGAAATAAGTGCTCCCTTCATCACTTCCGGAACAATAAACGGTGCGATTTACACGGAAGAGTGCCTTAAGAAGCGTCTCTTGCCATTCATTAAGAAGCACAAAGGATCAACTCTGTTTTGGCCTGATCTAGCATCCTGCTACTACGCTCGAAACGTATTGGAGTGGTACCGAGCCAACGGAGTCAATTTTGTGCCAAAGGATATGAACCCACCAAATTCACCGGAACTTCGTCCAATTGAAAAATTCTGGGTAATTATGAAAACGGAACTTCGCAAACACCCCAAAACTATAAAAACAGAGCTAGAATTGAAGAAAATTTGGGTAAAAACAACAAAAACACTGGGAAAATCGGTTGTACAAAATTTGATGGGTGGAGTGAAAAGGAAGGTGCGGGCATTCGGGATGGGAGACGAAATTGAATAAAACAAATGTTGTAAATCAAAACTCATTAGTAGTTCTTCATTCCCTGAAAATTTCAAGAAAATCCGATAATCAGTTTAATTTTGATGAGTAAATATGTGTGTGCCATTTTTATCGAATACACCCTTTAGTTATAGGAGTGAGAGAGTAAGAGCGAACCCAAAGAAAATATGCTCGATTAGGGTGAGCGTTCTCTGCGAGTAGGAGATGCGATTACGAATTGGTATGGAAGACCATTCAGTGTTCAATGTTTGTTACGTAAGCATCTATTTTGTGAACGGTACGAGTTTGTGCCGATCAAATCAAAATGGAGTTCGAAGAGCACGAAAATGTGAACTTTTACTTCTGGGGAAAGTCCAGACATATTTTTTTTATCTTTATTAGAGTGGCTTTCAGCCTCCTGGGCTGGTTCGTCACTTAAGTCCAGACATAATTTCGTCTGAAATGTAAAAAAAATGTCATATAGTTCTTTAGGAGCGTGGCTTGGGGGAAAATACACTGTGGCAAATACATGTGTTTCACCTGCCATGTGTACTTTCACCCATACATGTTCAAATTCTTTGAGTTTTGAAGTATCAATCATTTCTGAATTAAATTTGGTAGAAATAGCAATTAAAACACCCCCACCTGACTTCTTTTCAGAAATTTCCAAATTGCGGTCATTTCTCAAAACATTATAAGAAATACCGAATACTTCTTCACTTCTAACGTTTTGATCCTTACTGGTTTCAGTTGCCATTATTATTTGGAATAAGCAACCCATAATGATTTTCTTGAATTTCAACCGCACTTTCCATACGGTTAAAACTTTGGCAATAAACTTTAATTTCTGTACCTGACTGTACTGAATGAGTTGTGTATCTTTTTATTAAACGTTTCTATGCAAGCGTATGCCAACTTGATTATCATTTACAACTCAAGTAATGTATGTGTTAAAATGAAAACTGTATTTAATCGATCGTTACGTATTAGGCTGAGTCATGGGACCCATACCATACTCATCTGAACATTTTTTTGCCAGAAAATATCATAGAGAAAAAATTTTGAAAACTTGTTTTAAAACTGACGTAAAGGGCGATACGGTCAAAATTTGGTCAATATCAACTTGACGTATTTCTTTCAATTTTGCATTTAAAAAACCTGAACAACCCTCATTTTGAAGGTGTGTGTGTAGAATATTGCTCCTATTTTGATTTTGGAATTCACTCTTCAGTTGTCAAAATGCCGTCCAAGCAAGAAGAGCAGCGTATCAAAATTTTGCTCGCGCATCGCGAAAATCCGAGCTACTCGCACGCAAAGTTGGCAAAATCGCTAAAAGTTGCCAAATCAACCGTTACAAATGTAATTAAAGTGTTTGGGGAACGTTTGTCGACAGCCAGGAAGTCTGGATCGGGGGGAAATCGAAAACCGAAAGCCGCTGAGACGACAAAGAGAGTTGCCGGTAGTTTCAAGCGAAACCCTAACCTATCTCTCCGAGATGCCGCAAATAAGCTGGGTGTATCGTCTACAACCGTGCATCGAGCCAAAAACGAGCCGGACTATCGACTAACAAGAAGGTAGTGACTCCAAATCGCGATGATAAACAAAATACGACGGCCAAGCGCGATCCCGGAGGCTGTACACGACGATGCTGACGAAGTTTAACTGCGTGGTAATGGACGACGAAACCTACGTCAAAGCCGACTACAAGCAGCTTCCGGGACATGAGTTTTATACGGCAAAAGGAAGGGGAAAGGTAGCAGATATTTTCAAGCACACGAAACTGTCAAAGTTCGCAAAGAAATATCTGGTTTGGCAAGCCATCTGTACCTGTGACTTGAAAAGCAGCATTTTCATAGCTTCCGGGACTGTCAACCAAGAAATTTACATGAAAGAGTGTTTGAATAAACGTCTGCTGCCTTTCCTGAAGAAACACGGTTGTTCCGTACTGGTTTGGCCGGATCTTGCCATTACGGTAAAAAAGGCCATGGAGTGGTACGCCGCCAACAACGTGCAGGTGGTTCCCAAGGACAAGAACCTCCCAACACGCCAGAGCTCCTCCCAATTGAGAAATACTGGGCTATTGTCAAGCGGAACCTAAAGAAGACCAAAAAAACTGCTAAGGACGAGCAGCAGTTCAAGGCAAACTGGCTTTCTGCGGCGAAGAAGGTGGACAAGGTGGCTGTACAAAATCTGATGGCAGGGGTCAAGCGTAAGGCCCGGCAATTCGGATTTGGAAAAGCGGAAGCCTAACTGAATATTTTTCCTGAATTTTATACTAATTGAACTTGAAAAAGAAATTTAATTTGATTTTTTAAATAAACGATTTCACCGATTTACACGCGTTTTCCCTTGACCAAATTTTGACCGTATCACCCTTTATTTGATAACCACCCAAATTTGCATGGATAGTGAAATGAAACTTGATAGTGAAATGACATTTCATTGAGCTCGGTGAAATTTACTGCTACCTTCTTCGGCAATCCCTGTTTATTATATTGCTTTAACACTGACCGGATGAAACTACACAACCTTTTTTATCCAAAAATTTGATCTAAATTACGGTTTTATTATGCGTACAAGCTAGTTAAATACATAACAAAACGAACATCATTCACCATTGTCAACTAGCACTAAACAGTTTTTCGAACGTTTTGATGATTAAAAACATATTATCTAGCGTTAAAGACAAATTCGAGTGATGCAATAACCTTTTTGCACGAGTTTGTTTTCTGCAAATTTGGCTCCTCAGCTCCTTATCAACTCATTGATGGTATGTACTCAGACAACCATCCATTATTTCACTTTTTAAAACAGCCAACAGCTCATAACTCATCCGTTCACCATACGTCTTCATGAAACAACATTAACGAACTGCAAAGATCGTGGGTCATCAACGGGTTTTGTGGTTAAGTGTCTATAAAATACAGGTGGCGCATATCAATGATGATATGCCACGCGGTGGAAAGCAACTGACAGACGATTGCAACCAACCGGAGCATCATTCCAGCGGGTGCACCGAAACATGTTAGGAGCAAAACCGCACTATTTCGCAACTGAGTCGTACAAGGTAGGTTTACGTCGATCATGAAAAAAAAAAAGAAATAGTTTTTCATCAGGTGTTCAATTTTGACACATAAGAAACGTACCTCGTGAAATGGCAAATACTGATTAGATTTTTTTCGCAAAAAAGGGGGTGACAATTAAAGCTAGCAAAACATATGCAGTAACATGTACCTATTAGTCGTGCAATTTTGCAAAAACATAAAACCTAACTCAAACACACACTTGAATGTGGCCGTAAACTTGAGAAGGAAATGTTATTGGTGGAAGAGAGAAAAAGGCAAAAAAACAATGACAAATTAAGTCACTGAAAGAAACTGAGCGACAAACGGAAGGACAGCTAAGTTGCTACTGTTTCGACCGGTCATTGACGCTTTTACTTGGCGCCGGTGTTGGGGTGAGGTTGATGAGCATTTTTTTTATGTGTTGTGGGAAAAGGTAAATATATTATGAAGCATGATTACAATCATAACACTTGCCGAAGGTGGTTTACAAGCAAGTACAAGGTTCGGTAGAAGGCCATTGAAGTGAGCACATATGGTTGAGTAACATTTGGTGTTATGTTAGGTTCGCTGGGAATGGTTCTGATAATCAACCGGCTGCTGATCCAGATTACGATTAGATGACGGCGTAATCGAAACGAACATCGAAAATTATGTTGATGAGTAACAATGAATCTGTTCGACTCGTGTGTATTCGCTGCACATTATGCAATTGCCATCAAGATACTAATACTTGATCATGCACATGGTAGGATGAGCGCCAGTCACTTTCGCTCAGTAATTGGAACGACGTGTTTGAATTAATTATCACTCCTGCGCTAAAGATGCAAATGTTGGGCTTTTTTCTACAACTAGTTAAATCTGGAGGTTTGGTAGGCATGATCTGGTTAACATCCACTGTAAAGTGTGATATAAGTCAGTTATACATTAAGGTACGTTGAAATAAAAAAATACATAGATGAAGGTGTTACAGTTGGGTCTCCTACTAGACGGTAGGTGTTGAATTTTTTAATGGGTTCAGGTTCTATGATAAGCTTGTTACCTACTAAGAAATCAGCAAAACTGGTTGGAGAGAAATTAGCTTAAGTGTTTGGTAGAAGAAAATAGGATGGTATGTTTACGAAAACATAGAATTTAATTTGCTTTTAAGGAACAATTCACCCTTGTTGAGACATAACTGCTGTCTGTAATTTCAACGAAAAAGTTATTTTTTTGGAGGAAAGACTGACAGTTTATGAGCTACTAAATATCGAATAAATCAAAACAGAGTCCGAAGTCTTCTTTTCATGAGAAATAAGGGTGAGTCCAGCCAGGCTTAGCGGATCTGAACTAACAGACATAAGGAGGATTATTACAAAGACGTTTATAGCTTATTCCTTCCATGTGAAGCTGGTAGGCACCAATTGATATGAATGTGGACAAAGTTAAATAATCTTGGAGTTAGATCTGAGCATTGTGAATCTTATCGAGCTGGAGATAGTCGTTCAATGTACCGATTTGACACATTTTGACTGTACTTGAACTGGAAAAAGTGAACCTCGCCTAAAATTGAGCTTCCTCAAGCAAACAAATCCGGTAATCCGACGAAAGCATGTTCACCGTCGATCCCGCATCAAATTCCAGAACCGATCCCAATATTTGTTGTCTCCTTGTAAAAGACGTGGGTGACGAACATAAAAACGTAAAATTATCTGACCAAGTAGATTGCTAGCTTTACGGTCTTTGGATTGGTGGCTTTCGGTGCCATAAAATGCACCCGGTGTTCATTCCAGAAGGCGACAAAATGAACACAAAGGTCTAAATCGGGATTTTAAGTGAGTATGTTCTTCCGTGGGTCAAAAAGCAGTGGCCGAAACCAAATATTGTATTTCAACCAGATGAGTGCCACACATTGAATCGTACTCAGAAGTGATTGCAAGGGACATCGTCCATTCTGGGCAATGTGGCCACCATCCAGTCCTGATCATGCTGGCCAAGTTCAACCCTTGGCCACCTGAGTACAGCAAGCCTGAGACAAAAATGACTGGTCCCTGGAGAAAAATGGATCCATGTTTCACCTGCCGTGCGTTCCAAAAGCGTGGAGGCCGTAATTGCAGCGTACTCGATCCATGATTAACATAGTTTTAGATACATTAATTGTTATGTTATGTATTCTCCGTGCGTGGGGTAACGATTATGATGTAGAAGGAGATGTTCGCTCATCATCATGAGGCACCAAGAGTGAACATTAATGTTTTTGGCTAGAATGAAAGATATGAAGAGAAAGTTTTGATAGTTCCGTCAGTGTGCGGCAAGCTTGGAAATAGAACAGATGTTTTTGGGAAATTGAGCGAAAAGGGCATGTGTACAGTGCACAGTGGGCCAGGAGACGAAATTAGCAAGACAAAACCTCTAGCGCTTTGAGCATGCATTTTATCAAGATGATTGCTTCAGCATTGTTGCTCAGTTTTATCTGCGCCACAATTTGGTAATAAAAATTAGTTCCAATTTTCACCGCAAGGGCGGCGCTGCGATACCAACTTTTTTATTTCGCCTTCTAGCGGTTTGATGTTTTCGGCAAAATGCCGTCCAAGCAAGAAGAGCAGCGTATCAAAATTTTGCTCGCGCATCGCGAAAATCCGAGCTACTCGCACGCAAAGTTGGCAAAATCGCTAAAAGTTGCCAAATCAACCGTTACAAATGTAATTAAAGTGTTTGGGGAACGTTTGTCGACAGCCAGGAAGTCTGGATCAGGGGGAAATCGAAAACCGGAAGCCGCTGAGACGACAAAGAGAGTTGCCGGTAGTTTCAAGCGAAACCCTAACCTATCTCTCCGAGATGCCGCAAATAAGCTGGGTGTATCGTCTACAACCGTGCATCGAGCCAAAAAACGAGCCGGACTATCGACTAACAAGAAGGTAGTGACTCCAAATCGCGATGATAAACAAAATACGACGGCCAAAGCGCGATCCCGGAGGCTGTACACGACGATGCTGACGAAGTTTAACTGCGTGGTAATGGACGACGAAACCTACGTCAAAGCCGACTACAAGCAGCTTCCGGGACATGAGTTTTATACGGCAAAAGGAAGGGGAAAGGTAGCAGATATTTTCAAGCACACGAAACTGTCAAAGTTCGCAAAGAAATATCTGGTTTGGCAAGCCATCTGTACCTGTGACTTGAAAAGCAGCATTTTCATAGCTTCCGGGACTGTCAACCAAGAAATTTACATGAAAGAGTGTTTGAATAAACGTCTGCTGCCTTTCCTGAAGAAACACGGTTGTTCCGTACTGGTTTGGCCGGATCTTGCCATTACGGTAAAAAGGCCATGGAGTGGTACGCCGCCAACAACGTGCAGGTGGTTCCCAAGGACAAGAACCCTCCCAACACGCCAGAGCTCCGCCCAATTGAGAAATACTGGGCTATTGTCAAGCGGAACCTAAAGAAGACCAAAAAAACTGCTAAGGACGAGCAGCAGTTCAAGGCAAACTGGCTTTCTGCGGCGAAGAAGGTGGACAAGGTGGCTGTACAAAATCTGATAGCAGGGGTCAAGCGTTAGGCCCGGCAATTCGGATTTGGAAAAGCGGAAGCCTAACTGAATATTTTTCCTGAATTTTATACTAATTGAACTTGAAAAAGAAATTTAATTTGATTTTTTAAATAATCGATTTCACCGATTTACACGCGTTTTCCCTTGACCAAATTTTGACCGTATCACCCTTTATTTGATAACCACCCAAATTTGCATGGATAGTGAAATGAAACTTGATAGTGAAATGACATTTCATTGAGCTCGGTGAAATTTACTGCTACCTTCTTCGGCAATCCCTGTTTATTATATTGCTTTAACACTGACCGGATGAAACTACACAACCTTTTTTATCCAAAAAATTGATCTAAATTACGGTTTTATTATGCGTACAAGCTAGTTAAATACATAACAAAACGAACATCATTCACCATTGTCAACTAGCACTAAACAGTTTTTCGAACGTTTTGATGATTAAAAACATATTATCTAGCGTTAAAGACAAATTCGAGTGATGCAATAACCTTTTTGCACGAGTTTGTTTTCTGCAAATTTGGCTCCTCAGCTCCTTATCAACTCATTGATGGTATGTACTCAGACAACCATCCATTATTTCACTTTTTAAAACAGCCAACAGCTCATAACTCATCCGTTCACCATACGTCTTCATGAAATAACATTAACGAACTGCAAAGATCGTGGGGTCATCAACGGGTTTTGTGGTTAAGTGTCTATAAAATACAGGTGGCGCATATCAATGATGATATGCCACGCGGTGGAAAGCAACTGACAGACGATTGCAACCAACCGGAGCATCATTCCAGCGGGTGCACCGAAACATGTTAGAGCAAAACCGCACTATTTCGCAACTGAGTCGTACAAGGTAGGTTTACGTCGATCATGAAAAAAAAAAAGAAATAGTTTTTCATCAGGTGTTCAATTTTGACACATAAGAAACGTACCTCGTGAAATGGCAAATACTGATTAGATTTTTTTCGCAAAAAAGGGGGTGACAATTAAAGCTAGCAAAACATATGCAGTAACATGTACCTATTAGTCGTGCAATTTTGCAAAACATAAACCTAACTCAAACACACACTTGAATGTGGCCGTAAACTTGAGAAGGAAATGTTATTGGTGGAAGAGAGAAAAGGCAAAAAACAATGACAAATTAAGTCACTGAAAGAAACTGAGCGACAAACGGAAGGACAGCTAAGTTGCTACTGTTTCGACCGGTCATTGACGCTTTTACTTGGCGCCGGTGTTGGGGTGAGGTTGATGAGCATTTTTTTTATGTGTTGTGGGAAAAGGTAAATATATTATGAAGCATGATTACAATCATAACACTTGCCGAAGGTGGTTTACAAGCAAGTACAAGGTTCGGTAGAAGGCCATTGAAGTGAGCACATATGGTTGAGTAACATTTGGTGTTATGTTAGGTTCGCTGGGAATGGTTCTGATAATCAACCGGCTGCTGATCCAGATTACGATTAGATGACGGCGTAATCAGAAACGAACATCGAAAATTATGTTGATGAGTAACAATGAATCTGTTCGACTCGTGTGTATTCGCTGCACATTATGCAATTGCCATCAAGATACTAATACTTGATCGTACATGGTAGGATGAGCGCCAGTCACTTTCGCTCAGTAATTGGAACGACGTGTTTGAATTAATTATCACTCCTGCGCTAAAGATGCAAATGTTGGGCTTTTTCTACAACTAGTTAAATCTGGAGGTTTGGTAGGCATGATCTGGTTAACATCCACTGTAAAGTGTGATATAAGTCAGTTATACATTAAGGTACGTTGAAATAAAAATACATAGATGAAGGTGTTACAGTTGGGTCTCCTACTAGACGGTAGGTGTTGAATTTTTTAATGGGTTCAGGTTCTATGATAAGCTTGTTACCTACTAAGAAATCAGCAAAACTGGTTGGAGAGAAATTAGCTTAAGTGTTTGGTAGAAGAAAATAGGATGGTATGTTTACGAAAACATAGAATTTAATTTGCTTTTAAGGAACAATTCACCCTTGTTGAGACATAACTACAGTCTGTAATTTCAACGAAAAAGTTATTTTTTGGAGGAAAGACTGACAGTTTATGAGCTACTAAATATCGAATAAATCAAAACAGAGTCCGAAGTCTTCTTTTCATGAGAAATAAGGGTGAGTCCAGCCAGGCTTAGCGGATCTGAACTAACAGACATAAGGAGGATTATTACAAAGACGTTTATAGCTTATTCCTTCCATGTGAAGCTGGTAGGCACCAATTGATATGAATGTGGACAAAGTTAAATAATCTTGGAGTTAGATCTGAGCATTGTGAATCTTATCGAGCTGGAGATAGTCGTTCAATGTACCGATTTGACACATTTTGACTGTACTTGAACTGGAAAAAGTGAACCTCGCCTAAAATTGAGCTTCCTCAAGCAAACAAATCCGGTAATCCGACGAAAGCATGTTCACCGTCGATCCCGCATCAAATTCCAGAACCGATCCCAATATTTGTTGTCTCCTTGTAAAAGACGTGGGTGACGAACATAAAAACGTAAAATTATCTGACCAAGTAGATTGCTAGCTTTACGGTCTTTGGATTGGTGGCTTTCGGTGCCGAAAAATGCACCCGGTGTTCATTCCAGAAGGCGACAAAATGAACACAAAGGTCTAAATCGGGATTTTAAGTGAGTATGTTCTTCCGTGGGTCAAAAAGCAGTGGCCGAAACCAAATATTGTATTTCAACCAGATGAGTGCCACACATTGAATCGTACTCAGAAGTGATTGCAAGGGACATCGTCCATTCTGGGCAATGTGGCCACCATCCAGTCCTGATCATGCTGGCCAAGTTCAACCCTTGGCCACCCGAGTACAGCAAGCCTGAGACAAAAAATGACTGGTCCCTGGAGAAAAATGGATCCATGTTTCACCTGCCGTGCGTTCCAAAAGCGTGTGGAGGCCGTAATTGCAGCGTACTCGATCCATGATTAACATAGTTTTAGATACATTAATTGTTATGTTATGTATTCTCCGTGCGTGGGGTAACGATTATGATGTAGAAGGAGATGTTCGCTCATCATCATGAGGCACCAAGAGTGAACATTAATGTTTTTGGCTAGAATGAAAGATATGAAGAGAAAGTTTTGATAGTTCCGTCAGTGTGCGGCAAGCTTGGAAATAGAACAGATGTTTTTGGGAAATTGAGCGAAAAGGGCATGTGTACAGTGCACAGTGGGCCAGGAGACGAAATTAGCAAGACAAAACCTCTAGCGCTTTGAGCATGCATTTTATCAAGATGATTGCTTCAGCATTGTTGCTCAGTTTTATCTGCGCCACAATTTGGTAATAAAAATTAGTTCCAATTTTCACCGCAAGGGCGGCGCTGCGATACTAACTTTTTTATTTCGCCTTCTAGCGGTTTGATGTTTTCGGCAAAATTGTAGAACATAAAATAATAAGAAAGTTTGCCGAAGACATCAAAGTTCTATGTCTACAAATAACAAAGTTACGATTAGTTTTGTAAAATTTAACTGAAATTTACGTTTTTTCTACTAATTTTCATATTTTCGTCAAATATGTTATTTTTGGTACCATTTATGTGTTGAACCTTATAATTTGCGTATGTTTTGGAAATGTTCGCATAGTTTTGGGACATAACAAGTGAAATATTAGCCAAAACTTTGAAAAATATCATGAATTTCAAAATTAATTTTCTCAAAAAATTGCAAGTTGTTGCAAAAGATTACTCATGTTTCAGAAAGTACCATATGTGACCTTTCAATTCTGAAATTATGCCCGATACATATTTTGATATATTTGAGATATCTGGATTAATTATAATTAATATTTTTGATCTAGCAACTATTTTTTATTTTATATTTACTATTATTTCAACAGGTTTTGTACGGATTCTGGAAATTGATTTTTATCGATTTGAGGAAACTGTTTTGTGAGTGTCATCATGGGGTCAGAGGTTAGCAAAAGTCTTCTAAATACATCTTCGATGTTCGCCAGGCGACTGAATTGTCGAGAATGGTGCTCCCTAAGATCGATTTGTTCCGACGCTCTTGTGCTTCTTCCGACAATAGTCCAATAGGAATTTCGCAATGACTTATTATTTCAGATCCATGTACCAAGATCCTGTGAACTGAAGGCGAAAGGGGATAATAATCATAATAATGGACATATAACTTTCTAGTTTCTTCTGCATAGGTTTCGAATGATTTGACGTCGATTTCTAATTTCGATGATAGCGCGCAAAGAAGTGTAGCGACTCGACGAACGATGTCCACCTCAAGTCCTGTAATTCTTGCCGTTGTTTCTGGATCTTGAAAGAATCTTCTAGCAGTGTTGCCATCATTTGTGTTACCTGATGAAAAAATAAAGATAAAGGGATCTACTTCCCGATAAAGAAGAAAAATGCAGTTACCTCCGGATGGCAAAGGTTCACTTATTCTCAGCCCAATCTTCTTAAATTCTTCTCTAAGTGCACGTTGCCGTTCAAGAAAGGTTTCGTTTCCTTTATTTATACGCCATTTTTTGAGTGGGATTATGTACGAAACATTAAGCAGAAGCTCCATACTTCTTATGTAAGCATGCAAAACAGGAATGGTTTCAATTTTATTGCGATCGTCACATAAATTGGAACTAATTTTTATTACCAAATTGTGGCGCAGATAAAACTGAGCAACAATGCTGAAGCAATCATCTTGATAAAATGCATGCTCAAAGCGCTAGAGGTTTTGTCTTGCTAATTTCGTCTCCTGGCCCAGTGTGCAGTGGTACAAGCACGGACTAACTTCGACCTACCCCGCAGTGGAATGTTAGGCAAAATGGATTATAGACAATCCTTGGACGAAAAACTGGTCATGGAGATACCGGTTGAGATAACATAAACATGACTTGCTAAGTCATAATCAAGTTACTATAACTAATTATGACCGTAGTGTGCTACTTGGGTCGTTTTATGTTGACATGCAATGCCTCAACGAATTATTCCTCATAGTAGCTCCATCCACGAGGTGTGTAAACGCTAATGCTAATGCTAATGCTAATCATCCAGTCCCAATCTTCATCCGCTGGATTACTCAGTACGGCGAAACATGGAGTCCAAGGCTTGTTCTAAACGCCACCAGAGCACAGCAAGCCTCAAACAAACATTGACCCGTGTCTGGAGAAAAAATAATCCAGGCTTCATTGTAAGGACCTGCTGTGCGTTCCGGAAGCGTGTGGGGGCCTTAATTGCAGCAAGTAGAAAAACGATCGCTGAATAACATATTTTAAGACTCTAAGAAACATTGCTCTTTTGAGTAAATAAAAAAATAGAAACCAATTTTTTTGAGAATTTGGTTAATTTTGACATTGCTCAATAAAACCAGAGTTGAATTTCCGGACAACCTCAATTAAATTTTTTCCATTTTGTTTCGATTGTAAACGCATCACCGTAAACGTTATGAAAAATTTCTCGACTCTCTGGGCATAGGGTATGATTCTACTTGCCACACAATTGTACTAATGCAAGAATGGTGCCTGGCATCGAAAGCTTTTAATTAATAACTGTGGAAGTGCATATAAAACTCTAAGTTGAAAGCAAGCAATAAGCTAATTGTGAAAGCAATAAGCTTAAAACGCTAAGAAGAAGAAAGGATAAACATTATGGGACAAATGCTCCGTCAGATTACACCGTTAAATATTGGTTTCGAGAGTTTCGTGGTGGCTGAAACTCCAATCCGATGTGGTTACAGAGGGCAGATATTGAAGGTCAAAATCACTGCAAAACGACCTCACATGAAGAGAAAAACAATTTTGTTTTTGCAAGACAATGCGCCGGCGCACAAATTGCTTCCACATCCACCGTATTCACCCGATTTGGCTCCCTTGGAATATTAGCTGTTCTCAAACCTTAAAAAATTACTCATCAATAAAAAATTATGATCTGCTGCTATTTTGCAGGCCTTCCGGAAAATTACTTTTCAGACGGGATGAGCACTGTGCGGAAAACTTCTGGAGTTTCATGGAGATAACTATCCTTGAATAAGAATTGCAATACCTCAGAGAGATAAAAAAAATAGGGTAGTTCTAGGTTTGCCCGTGGAGATGGTTTGAAACATTTTTAAAACCGTTTAGTAATATTTTTCCCAACAAAATCGAATTGCTGATTGCAGAATCTTCAGGCTAATGCAGCTCCGTGAATGTGATCAGATCAATCAGAGAAAGCCTCCGGTATTTGATATGGTCATCAAAGAAACAATTCTATCTAAATTCCAACTCCAGAAGCTATATGAGTTCTTGGCATCTAAGTCTATGTCTAAACTAAGTCAACCTGAAAACGTAATCCCTTCACTGCCTTCTAGTTATATACTAAAATAGGTCGGTCAAGTATACAATTAGCTTAGTAACGGCACTTTAATACACTGTAAAGCAGGTGCAGCCCTTAAATTCTTCAAATTCTAAATAGTCATCTCCTATATCTCATATCTTGATGGTTTTCCCTTCAAATTTATAGTAATTCTCTCTATTTTGATGTCCCTATACCGATGTCGATGGTTCAAAGAAAACAGTTAGGAACAAATTTCCTTCATAGGTAGGAACGACATATTACCTCAAGACTCTACTCACATCGGGGTAAACGTTAACCTACAACGCTCATTTTTTCAGTATGGTGCTTAACTACATGGAGCACCATACTGCATAAAACGAGCGTTGTAAGTTAACGTTTACCCCGTGCTTGGAATAGGGTCTTGGGGTACTCAAGCCGTTCCCTACCCTAGGTCAAATCTTGTTCATTGGGTTTTCCCCGTCTTATGTAAGTAACCATGTTTTGCTCTGGATTCTGGATACAAATATACTTTTTCAAGCCCCAGTGTTTCTAGAATCATATTAGTATGCTTATTTATTCCCGTCCATAACCCTAGCAACCCACTTGTTGCAAATCAGTTGATGTTAATTGAATGCAACTCAATAAAGTCGCAACCCTGTATCTGAAACCAATTATGTCCCTTTTGTGTTATTTGGGATCCATTAATCGATGATCCCTTAAATTAAAAAATAAGCACTGACAGTTATGGTGTGCTTATACAGTAAAAACGGATGAATATAGAGGACCTGGTTTTAAAATTAAAATCAATGTTCTAAAAATAGTTCAACTCAATCAAATATTCATCGAATATAGAGGTTATGAACCATCCTAATAAATAAGAATTTATTCAACCAAATAAGTTCATGATTAGGACATGAAGTTAAAAATGAAAAAAATAATAATTTGTAAACTATTTAATTTTAACTATTTATTTTAAGTTTAAATAAAACTATTTTATTATCATAGCATGTTTGTGGATGTTTTCTAAGTGATTTAGTATAAGTAAACTCGTATTAGTTTAATAAACCCTCGGAAGACAAATAATCAACAACTATATTAGCATGCTGAGACGCTTGACCCGTAACAATGGTAGATTGTTACGGAGTATCAGATCTATCACTGAACCGTTGTGTGAATTGATTTAAACTAGGAAACATATTTGTTTTTTTTAGTAGTCAAAGGAACATATCTCAATCCTTATTCCATTTTATATCTGTGACAATACTCGGATTGAGCCACCGAGGAGAAGCTTGGATTAAGCAGAACATGGTTAGTCTTTACTTAGGTGAATTCTCATTTTCTATTTAATGGTTGAATTGGTTAGGACTCGAGCATGGCCAGTAGCGAAGGCATTGCTTGTTTTCTTTGCAATGAATTCTGTTTTGACAGATAAAGGGGCGCACCCAATTTTTTTGTCATGATTACAGTGCTCTGGATATATGAACATTAAATAACACCGGCCTTTCACTGCTGGATTAGAAGCATTTAATATTTTTGACGGGGTGGGTACAATCATTATCTACACTGAAAATTTATTTTCGTAAATAAGCTTTCACTCGTTTCGTAAACATGGATTTTGTGCATATAACCGATGACTCGTAAATTGTATGAAACATTCATATTGCTTGTCATCCAAGAAAATGCTATCATTACACCTAATTTTTACAATGCACAAAATGAATTTCGTGAACACCAGCAAATCTCTGTTTCTCTTCGGTCATACTAATAAATGTTCGTGTTCGTGTTGAGATGATGGGAAGCATTAATTTATCCCAAAATAGAAATGAAAGCGCTGTCGAGAGTTAGAACCGTATGCACAACAATCAAGTATCTTCTCAAGAGTCAACATGGCCTAGTGAGATCAACCACGGACTCAAAAACAGCTCTCCTTGAAAAAGTGCAGGATCGAATCCCCCATGTCACAAACAACTTCTCGTGGTTGCTCGTGGTCGTTTTTTTTTCAATTATTTTTTGAGGCGATAAAGTAGATCTATCAGTCGTTCATGCAACCACCAGAGAGACGTTTTTTTTTTATTGGTAGCAAATTACTCGTAGCTTTTTGTGTTGTTTCGTAGAATATTTGTTTTTTTAATTTTTTTTGTCAACAAATGCTTAGTGCTTGTGACAGTTGCGCGTGTAGCATTAAATGCGAAGGTAGCTTCTTAAAAAGTACAAATCAGTTTCGTTGCAGAAAATAACGAATAGATTTGTTAGTCCTACCTTCCGATTTCGTAATATAAACGAAAATTAATTTTCAGTGTACAATCAGTGGATATAAAAATGACAAATTTAAAACTATTGCTAACACGTCATCATGTCACCTGTCAAGTCACTCATGGGTGAAATCGTTACATACAGACACGATTTCATGAGCATTGATACAGATACAGATTTTTGGCAAACGTTTATCATCCGCCACTAAGAAGGATACTATTTGAGATTCATTCCAGCGTTCAGATTTCATCAAATGCTCATTTCTATTATGAAAAGAAAATAAATTTCCTTTTAAACTCAAACGAATGGTCATTTCACGCCTTCCAACATTGCCCTTTAAATCATTTCACAAGTGTTCAATTACACACATTATTAATAAATTCATTCCGCACTGACTCTAACAACTTCCGAATAATTCATACGAAAAAGAGGCGGCAACAAACGAAACCAAAATCTCGTTATACAACCGCTGTGTGCTCCATAAAAAGTAAACAACAAACATCATCGTTTATCATCGATGCAGGCTGCGATCTTGGGCTGGTATCGGTGCGAATAACTTTTCCCAATCAAACTGGGTGAAATTGAAGCTTCTCAAATAATTGCCTTTGTAGTCCGTCACTTGGAGGCACAGCTCGCTTAAATATTCGTAGACACGGTGGTCATCATAATTTGGGTGGAGCAATTTAGGTACACACACTCTAGTCAATGACCGGCATAAATCTCAAATCCTCCAGCTTTCACCAATGAAAGACCTTGACTAACATTAATCTCAAGTCCCCGGTAATGCACCCAACTGTTACCGCACATTAGGTTTTGTCACGTTCGCACTTCTTTCCCAACCATTCACGGAAAAACATATCATCAAAGAGTTCCACTTTCCTAGTCCATGCGCTAATCTAAAGAGTCAATCATTCGTAACAAAAATCCGGGATTACATAACAGTCACACTACGCTATTGGTCCGTATCATATCTCGACTAACAATCGCCCTGCTTGTCCATCAACATTATCACCACTAAACACATTTTTCACATGGATCTTCAAATTGGATTTGATAATAAATCGTGTTGATAGCCAAAGGAAATTTTAACGATAGGAAGAAAAATTTTATTCACTAACCACAAGATTCCATCGGGGCTTCATGATTCCCGAAGCTAGGAGTTTTCGGTTTTGCCGTAGACACCAGGGACACGGATCCTCTCGGAGGAAATTTTTGACACTGACTGACAATTGTTTACATCCGCTACTATTTAATATATGGAACGAACCATCGACTCTTACCACCTCTAAAAGAACCGCCGCCGTCGAAAGCTTTCCGACGAAAGTGAGAGCGTGAGAGTTGCCAAAGAGTTATGTTGGGGTGGCTCAAAAGCGCTCGGCGCACGCGTTGTGCTTGAGGTGTGGGTAGAGCGAGAGCTTTCACTCGAGGCCGCGCGGCTGTCGTTCAGCCCACCCGCTAAATCGCGAGCCTCCTGTTCTTCGGCTCTCTCGAGAGCGGCTTTGGAGATAGGCCTCCTAGTCTCAGGTGCGTCGATGGGAGCAGAAACTATGTTACGAATGTCGTTCACACGTGAAATGAACAAAAACAAGCGCGAAGCATATATACAACCGATACCGCTAACGATGAGGCCGGTTTCTCAATTACCCGGCTACCGAGGATGGTGCGAAGAAAACAGGGTTGAAGCTTGAAGTTTTTGTTCGTTGAAAATATAAAGTTCTAAGTTTTAGATTTTTGATTTTATTGAAAAATCCAAGCGCTTTTAAATTGTGAATATATAGAGCGTCCCAGTAAGTCTAGGTACGGTTTGGAATAAAAATACGATTTCGATTTTGGAGTAAATTTATTTTTTATTTTGTTAACTCTACAATAAAGGGTGTATTTATTTGTGGAAAATGGCACATAGAAATTGTCTATATATTTTTAAAAGTGATAGTAGAAATTCTGAAAATTTGAGCTGAACTGAGGGAAAGGCAAATGATAAACTCTTAAAACTAACATAAAGTATCCGTATTCTATTACCCATCAATTTATCATACTATCTCATCAAAGCAATTAAAAAAAATCTATTACGAGAACAAGACATGTTGTAGTCGATGATATTAACAGTGATCAACCACACGAGACATACTACTGATCGGCTCATGATAACCATAATTAGTACAGAAAGTAGAAATACGAAAAAAACTGATTCAGGAGCGTCGACGACGAATATCAAAATTCAACTCAGCTAGCACAGAAAGCACAGAAAAACATCGGATACGAATAAGGCCTTCATTAAAATTCTACGACCCCAGCAGCACACTATCTGTTTAGGTAACTTCAATGTGACTCAATGGAGTCACAATCAACTTACTACAACCAATTATGACGGTTTTGTGTAACTTAGGGAGGTAAGAAAAGATCAAGGCCGATTAGTTTCCAACGATCTTCTTGGGAAGGCTAAAAGGATTCGAAGGCAATCGGTGAAGAGCATTGCGGACAAACTTGTGTTGAATTATCTCTAATTGTCAAATACCGTTTTGATAGTATGGAGCGCATACAACTACTGCATATTCTAGCATGGAACGAACCAAAGAACAATACAGTGTATTTAGACAGTGAATATCTGACAAACCTTTTGAAAAATGAAGCCAAGCATGTCGAGGTTTTGAAGGTAATATAACCCACATGATATTTGAGCTTTAAACGCAAATCAAGAAGAATGTCTAAGTCCTTAACAGTATCTTCACGTTTTTGGGAATGTTTCAGCGTTAGTGTATTTAAATAACGTTTTCTAGTGGAAGAGATTACCGAGCATTTCCCATCATATAGGCTCATACGATTTGTTGAGCACAATTTAGAAAAGGTGTCAAGTTCTTTCATTGACAAGCTGCACTGTAGAAATGAGCTTCCCTCAGGAGAGGCTATTACGCCGCAGTACAGCTTGAAGTCATCAGCATAGGAAAGCTTGAAACACTTAGGTACTCAGTTATCGCGCGAGTAAGAAAGGTCGAATATGACTGCCTTGTGGTACACCAGATATGACAGAGTATAGTTGCGGCATTGTGTTTCCAATCCTGACTGACATAGAACCCTAGTGAGGGTGAGCTTGTTAGTGGAATGTCTGTAACTAGAAAATGAGAAGAAAGATTAGTAATTCGATTAGGGAAATTAGTAATTCCAACTAACTTATTGGGAGCTTATTCTGACAGATAGCCGTATTTCGTCTACTATAGGCAGATTTGATTAGAAAACGAGATTTAGGAAGTCTGCACATTGTAGACGAAATACGTGTATTTGTCAAGATAAGCAATGATGGTAGTTGGAATTAAATGGAAATTTTTAATCACTCTTCTTTTTTTCTAGTAACATAGATCGTTCAGTAAGTAGAAATTAAGCCAATCTACTACTGGAGAAACCAAGACGATCCAGCTTAACTATCAAGATTTCATGGTTGATTTTATCTAAAGCTGCAGAAAAATCGGTGTAGATTACATCTACCTGTTTTTGAGTCTCTATAGTTTTGATTATAAAGGCTGTGTAGATCAGATCAGTGCAGGGTTATTTTTTGGCATGAGTCCATAATGAGTCTCGGAAACATAATTGAGACAATGGTGCTTCAGAAAGTGGAGAACCATTAGCTGGGTAGAAATTATACGTGGGACACAGAGTAGCGATTTCTCTGAAGTTGGACACTTATCAATTATCGTCTTTTTTCATTCCACCATGTATCTGGGCTCATTTGTGACCGGCTATAATTACACCAGCAGAGAGATACAAAGGCGCATTATGGCTAGTAATCGCGTTTAGTTTGGACACCAAAGGACGCTATGATCGAACAAAGTCAGCCAAACTACACAGTTGACCATCTAAAAGAAATTAATTAGACCACTAGTCCTCTATGGCCACGAAACATGATCATTGCTTTCTGTGGAGGACCAACGCACCTTTGGTGTCTTTGAACCGAAGATGTTGCGTACGATCTACGGTGGAGTGCAAATAGAAGACGGAACGTGGAAGAAGCGACTGAACCACGAATTGCATAAGTTGAGGGAAGCTCCCATTGTACATACCGCTAAAATCGGTCGACAACATTAGGCTGGGCATATCGTAAAAATGTCAGACGACAGCCCATTTAAAATTATTCACGAAAACGAATCGACGGGCATACTAAGAAGATGCGCGCAACGAGCAAGGACCGAATTGATTGGAGACAACTTCTGTATCAGGCCTTGGTCGGATTGGAAAGGTAAGTATGGAAAAGGAGGATTCTTGCGAACTGGCGTTCCTATAACTGGTCGAGTTTGAGCTTGAAGCACGCTGTTCAAAATCAAGTTGGCGAGGAAGTTATTTTCCTGCAGCGGTAGGAGCCCTTCTACCGTCATTGCGACTTCATCTCTAGCTGTCTGAACGATATAACGGGGATATATATCATACGCGAAGTTGAAGGATTCCGACGAAATAAATACGGTGGTAATGGACTTTTTTATGAGCATATGATCACTACCGTGAAGATCCTCAATGGTATTCCATGTGCAATCCAACAATAATTAATCCGAACAAAGTGTAACGTCGTATCTGATACCACAAAAGTTCAACTCAGTGGACGCTGTGGTTCTAAACCCCAACAAAAAAAGATCGTATCTACTGCTATCTTAGGATAAACCAGCCAACGTGTTACTTTTCCATTGTAAAGAACAGTCATATTGAAGTTTTCACAGAGGTCATATATAAAGGAAAACTGGTTGCCATTGTTAAAATCTCGCATGATCAATCGCGGAGCAGGATGAATCGAAGAAATATCTGAAAGTGGTTTTCGGTTAATTGAAGCTCTAGGAGGAATACGTGCAGAAGCTATGCCAATGCCTGTATTCTCTATAACAACCTGCCATGCAACAACGTCAAAACCTGAAATTTGAAAACAATGGACTCTTTACTCCTTCCTCCTCCACGCAAATCCTCACAATCAAGATGAATCATATTGCAATTATGAAACGAAAGATCAATTTCAGAGAACCATGTTTCACAAAGAGCAAATTGGAAAGTTTTCAGTTTAACGAAAAAAACTTCTACAATTAAAACAAAACAAGGAGAGATATTTACACCGTCTTTAACTTTATGTTATTCAGACAGAACACTCTGTGGACAAGTATGGACCTTTTCGTTTTGCGAAAAATTTCACAGGCTGGAACGGCAATCGAACCATCGCTTCTTGGCAACCGCCTGAACGACGGGTGATGCAGCTTCATATCTATTGAAGGGTACGTGGTGATTCATTTTATTAACGTCTCTTTAAACTGTACGTCTGCTGTAGACGTTTTAGTTCATTCGAGACGGTGAAGAGGTACGTGGGTTCTTCTTCTTAAGGTAGATGTACTCAAATTCTCTCATATCTCACACGGTTGCATAGACGTGCCAGGTGAGCGAACGAGAGTCACGGAAGATTATTGTGTGAAAAAACGTATCAGTTACTGGTTTCGTTTTCATGGTGGCATGCAATGTCTTCAACGAATTATCCCTCATCGTAGCTCCATCCACGAGGTGTGCAAATGTCAATGCTAATGCTAATCATGATCCGAGGTACGAACAACCGCACAGGTAGTCGAAATTATCCCAACTCCATGTATCAAGGGAGGCCTGAACCAGAGATGGTCACACGAAACAAGTCTGAACAAGTAAACTTCTTCTCACCCTAACTAATTGATACTTTACCTAGACCTTGTAGTAGCTGTCATTTGATAACAGAATTTTAAATGAAAATTTTGTTACTGAAATGATGGAACTGAAATGAGGTTAAGATTGGTTGAGGGTTGTAGGAGACGAAAGCTATTTTTTCATTGGTCTTTTTAGTTATTATAAGAGTTAGGATTTCTTTCAGAAAGAGCATAATAGGAATGTTCTCACATTCATGACAAATCGTTTTTTTTTTGGATTTAATAGTTATAGATCTTATGTTATTATAAAAGTTATAATTAAAATTGTATGTGGTCGTTGGATTAAAACATTTTAAAGACAGAACATAAAAAAGTTTTCTCTCATTCAGGTTTATATTGAAAGTAGTTGGTATCCACCCATTATATACTTATGTATGAAGTTTCCATTTCAATTGTGAATTTTTTGATAGCAACATTTCAACCTCATTTCTCCATGAAGCAGGATATTTGCCCAAGCAATTTATGCTTGATTAAAATTTTGATTGAATTCTAAAAAAACCTTATTCGACGATGGATTATAATTCGATTGTGTGACACATGCAATTACACAATATGACCAAGAAGTTGAGAAATTTTCCTTTCTTCGACTGAGCTAAGCAAGGACCCAAAATTACACAGACAAAAAATATGAACTTTTATTGTGATGACAACTTGCAAGAAATAAAGGATGTCCACGATGAAATTGCCACACTATGAAATTGCTCTAACTTTTTAACCGTTGGGTAGAATTTAATGAAAATTTGGGTGGATTTAGTTCATAGTGCATTATTTACATCCGGCAAGTCCTGTGATCAAAACTCGCGGAAATGGAGTCGAAAGAACAGCTCGTGCGTGATAAAATTTTGCGCATTCATCACGAGAACAAGGATCTCTCGCATCGTTCCATCGCTAAAACGTTGGGAATCGCGAATTCCACGGTGTCGCGAGTGATTAAGCGGTTCGAGGAACAGTTGACCACCGATCGGAAGCCCAGAAGTGAAGGGAAAAAGTATTCCGTACAACACCAAAAATCACAACCGCGTAGTTGGGGCCTTCAACCGAAATCCGAACGCCTCCGTTCGGGATGTGGCAACTAGAAGCTGCACCTAAGCCGAAGTTTGTCCAGAAGGCCAAAACTAAGGCTGGGCTTCGAACGTTCAAGGTACAAAAGGCCCCTAATCGCGATGAGAAGCAGAACAAGTCCGCCAAAACCCGTTCCAGGAAGTTGTACCTCAACATGCTGACGAAAGTTGAATGCTGCATCATGGACGACGAAACATATGTGAAGGCCGACTTCAAACAGATCCCCGGCAACCTGTTTTTCACGGCCAAGGATAAGTTCAGCGTTCGGAGCATGTCCGCACTCAGAAGATGTCCAAATTTGCGAAGAAATTCCTGGTTTGGCAAGCCATCTGCACGTGCGGGAAGCGGAGTGCACCTTTCGTGACCCAGGCACGATGAACGGACAGGTGTACATATAAGAGTGCCTCCAGAAGCGGCTGCTTCCTCTCCTGAAGGCCCACAACGTCTCAACAATCTTCTGGCCGGATTTGGCCTCATGCCACTACTCCAAGGACGTGCTGAAGTGGTATGCGGACAAAGTCGAAAGTCCGATAGCGTTCGGCAGGCTGTGAAATTGAATAGAAGGAGTTTGAACTTGAACGTAGGGCTTTTTATAGCAGTATTTTGAAGCAAGCGCACACTTCTTTGCCGCACATATACAAAAATTTTAACAATGTATAAAATGTGTCAGAATATTACAAGATTTGAAATGTAAAATTATGTGTTCTGTGACATTTCATTTATGTATCATGCATATTGAAAAAAAATAACACTCTTTTTTAAAGATGTGTACGAGGGCTTCAAAGTAATTTATTCCTGCGTTTTTAAATCATAACTTTGGTTGGATTCCAGTTCATTGCTCAATTCTGGGCAACAAGCAACCTCAATATTTACGAGAGTCAAATCACCTATAATAAATTTATTTTTATTTGCTTCATTTCCAGTCATGCAAGTTGCAACATAAAATTGAACAAAGGAAGTTTGGTGGTGGAAATGTTTTATCATCTTTAAAATGTCGAGATTTTCTTGGTTCAAAGGACGATGGCAAGATGGACCAACTATAGCGAAAAAAATATGCAATTTTCAAATAATTTTCTTTTGAACGTTCAGCTGTTCCTTGTTTGCCAGAAATCATTGTGATCAATTTGGTTCATCCTATTTAACGTAGGACTACGTTTCTCTTTTGTACATGGTGTTTTTTTCATTTGAATTTTAAATTTTGAAAAACGAGAGCGTTACGCTGAACCCTTGATTCATACACCATTCGATCCGAAAATATAATTTTTTACATCATTCGATCCGAAAATCTAATTTTAGTTAGATTTTCGATTTCTCTGAAAATAAAGACCACCGTAGTTTTCATTCCACACCAAAAGAAGCGCTTTATTATTAGTAACAACTTTGTGGAAGACCATTTTGCTCTATCTTTTTAAACTTAGGCTGAAAATGTATCTTTCCAGTTAAATTCGCAATCTGGACCACTGTGTAGTGATACGTGCTCTGACTGGAAAACATCAGGAGGGTCCAATGTTCTGTCCGATTACTTCAACAGCTGGAATATATGTATCAATGCAGCTAGAACCCAGACGATTCTGTTTCCGCACTCCAAATGACCTCGACTCATTCCGCCATGTCAAAGTCCACCTCTGTAACACACCGATCGATTGGTCCGGGAAAGTAAGCTGCCTTTGTCTTACCATTTATAGCAAATTGTTGTTCCGATCGCATGTACACAAAACATTTAATAAATGTAGTAGTTTGCTAAAATCTCTGTATCCACTGATCAACATAAAGCCCAATTTTTCGATCAAGAACAAGCTGGCAGTTCATAAACAGATAATTTTTCCCGAGGTCGAGTACGATTTGCAAATCTGGGAGAGTTGCGTCAATTTCCACCATCAGAAACTGCAGGTAGTTCAGAATAAAATCCTTCGGATGATTCTGAACTGTCCTCCAAGAACCAGAATACTCGAGATCCATCGCCTAGCTGGTCTACAGAACCTCGGTGAAAGAAAAATTATAATCCTGGAAAGGTTTAGAGAATCCTGCCTGAGGTTACCCCATCCGATCATCAGACAGCTGACAAACTAGGCTTAAGTTATTGTAGTTAGGTAGATTATCAAATTTTAGAACTCCCAAGAGGGAAATCAATATCACATGTAGCAAGACAAAGAAAACAACGAATTATACTACAAATAAGTAACCTTCTGGCTAACCTTTTAGAATGATATATCAAATGTAACAAATTAAAACAAGAGAAATAAAAAACACATTTTAGTAGTAGTAGAAATGATTGCAGTGTTAGACATTAGCTGAACATGAAAAGATGGGTCAAATTTGTAGTTGTGGTGACCTGGACTTATGGATTAATGTTTGGTCCTTAATACAAATTTGTTCATGCTGTACGAAAAAATAAGTAAAATACATGTTGTGACAACCCCTTAGAATATGGGGGCCCAAAGCCGTGGCACCCCTCCAGGTCCAGCTGGTAGTCGTCTTACCATGTCCAATGCATTCGTGAAATTTTCAAACTTTATCATTGTTAGATCTTTTTCTCGCTTTTCTGAAGCAATTTTCACACAAACGTACAATTCAACAGAGATTTTTTATTAGAACTCATCTGATAAAAGTAAACAATGACTCATTCCGTGAATATATCGTAACAAAAAGTTCTAATACTTTACTGAGTATTCAATTTTTAAATTCAAAATAAACTCTTCGATCCAATACTAAGGATACTTTGGTACCAGTAATCCAACATCGCATAGATTATTATTTGAATTGTACAATTGTTGATTGAATTGTTTCCATGCTTGTGAAAAATGACTTCAAAGTAAATGTATGGCATCTTATTGTATTCAGTGTATAGCCAGAAAATGTTCAATCCGAACCGAACCAACCAGAGTTTCAAACGCGTCTTGTTTCATCAGAATGGTCTTACTTTACCGTTTTTTTTTCTGATTGTTTTCCTTGTTATTTCATATGAATTTAATATACTAGTTCAGTAGTATTATCTTGCTACTTAGATCATTCGGAAAGAAAACGAAATTAACAAACCGGACGATCTATTCGGACGCTGTCATAACAACGAGATCACGTAAAGTCCGGTACGTTATACGTGTAAGTATTCATTAGCGACGTCCTTGAGGCAAATTCGCACGGTCGCGCCGCAGCGAGAGTGAAAGAGGATACGAGAAATAATCTTACTCACCGTAAACCGAATGCCCCTTCCGAACGACACGCGACAGTACGACTGTGAATGTGCGCGGGCAATGCACTAGTGGCCGAGTTCACGATGATGTAATATCTGGACCAAAAAAGGCCAATGTAGAATTATGCAAACACTACCCAGCTCAGCTGCACCCGAGAAATGTCCTACCCAATGAACCAATGAAGATCATGAAAAGTCTGTCAACATTTGAACGCCAGGAAGACCAACCATTCCTCTGGGTGGCTCTAAGCGACAGGGAAAGTGACGGCAAGGAAATAAAGATAAGAGCACCGGGCCACGAAGAGGGAGGAAAACCCACAAATCTCATGAGAAAATTCAGGTTCGTTATAAGTTTTTATGCCATTGCCGTAAGCGTGGTTTTAAGTTTATGGCGATGTTTATTGGAGAATGTAATAGTGATTCAGTACTTTTGCGGAGTAGGATCGTAGCGGGTTCGGTAGTAAACTGGGCCCCAGCAGATTTGCCTTTCTCGACAAGTGTTAGATAAACGAATGTAAAGGGTTGTGAGATGAACAAGTTTAAAGGGATTCTGTTCGTTTTCCGGAATGATCTGAATCAGGGTTGAAGGATGGTTCTGCAAAAGTCACATAAACAAACTCGTCAACAAATTCACTTCAAATTGAGACTTTGCTGAGATTTATGATATCAACTCCTGCCGCATTGAAATTACATATACTGATGAATGAGGTCAAATTTCGTCATACAGTCAAGAAAATATACAAATTTTAACTGACATGATTGTTGTTTATTAACACAATGCACATTGCGAATTCCGTCAAACAACAAGACAGTTAGCACCATTTGTTGTTTTTAGCACAGCTGCATCCGGAACTTCAAATTTTTACCATTTTGGGATTTTGGCAACTAACTTGCAAAATTAGCGAAAAAAATATTGTTTTTGCCCCACTAACTCGGTTGCGCTCAAGTTCTTTGTGTGATGTTGCTCTTTCGAAATCACACACTGAAGACATCAGGTATCCACAAGTGACGAACCTAGTAGGTGTCACTTGCAAACGTTTTCGTCAATCGCCTACCCAACCATTCTACGATTATACCAGACCAACAAACCGTTTGATTGCGCATGCATTTTGTTTTCATCGAATGCAGATGATAATTGATGATCGAATACCCTTAACGGAAGACATGTCGGCTGTCTGTTGCCTGTCGAACTATCGTTATTGGTACGGTGCGATGTTACGACTGAAGCTGAAACAGTCTAGCGCAGGTGACAATGAGCGTGGCGTTTAGCACTGATTGACTGTCTGTTTGTCTACCGGCTTAGGAATTTCCACACATTTGCTATGGAATCGGAACCGTTTACGTGCTACTTTGTATTATTGTTTTACATCATCGATTGGCGGCGGCATATTGCATGTGCTGAGTTGCAGTTATAATTTGGAAAAGCTTGTGATAATGTTTCATCTGACCGTGCTATTGGTGCATATCGTGCAGTTTTATTAACTGCATTGACGTTTTATACAAAATGGTTAACCGTTCATTTATGACTCATTTAATAACGACGTGACACAGATCACTGAATGATATATAGAGAAGCGCAAAAATAAAACAATGGAAGACTTGAAGGGAGCATAGATTACTTAATGATTCATGTCCTTGTACTGATTGATGATCCATTTTTGGTGCGAGGAGTAATTAAAAACTATGGTGCACCGTTTGCGCTTTAAAATTGAGTAACAATTGAGATGTGTCGTGATTATGCTTATTAATTGCATTATAAAAACTGCTTAAATAAGTGACGCATGAAACAAAGATTGTACCTCCCACGAACAGACAATTAATATAAATTTTTCTTGGTTATTTTGTTTCCTATATTGTAGTGTTTTCGTGTACATATTTACATTTTGATTATATCACCTTTAGCTTTAATTATTGCGCTTAGTCTCTTCAGAAAGGCATTACAGATAGGCACGCACCTGATTTTCGTGGATTTCATCCCCCATCTTCCCTAATAGCACACTTGTTGCCATTCGGTTGAGATAATATAAATATGACTTGTTAAGTCATAATAAAGTAACTACAACTAATTATGATCGTAGTGTGCTACTTGGGTTCTGTATGGTAGCGTTGAATTCAGAGGATTTGCATCTGGCGTAGAAGCTGGCCATAATTCCTTAGGAATGAAGTCTGGCAAATTCTTGATGCACTATGCTGGCGTAATCTTTGCTCCAAAGGATGGCGCAGACTCCTGTTGAAACACCCATTTGCGGTTACCGAACATCGTTGAAGTATGCTTCTTTAAATGCTTTTCCAGGATCTCTTTTCCGCAGTATGCTGTGTTGATTTTTACACCCTTATCAATGAAAAGCAGTGGTAGACGACCTTCCGCAGAAATCATTCGCCAAACCATGACCGAAGTATGATTTTGGAAGCGTTGAACTGCGCGAATTGAAGAAGGGATATCTTGCTGCATAGACTCTGTCATTTTGAGCTTTGAAACTTACGAAATTTTTCTCATTCGAAAACACAATTACCGAATTACCGTGTCGACGAAGTAATTCGCGACAATGAATGACTTTGTTCTTTTTGTTGGCTTCTGAAAGTCCACGAATTTTTCTTTTCTTCTCAGTTCTACATATAGAGGCTATTCGCTTCTTGAGGCCGGCAAAGCACTCCTCTTATTTTCTAATGAAAATACAGGAGCTTCTAGGTGCTTTATCTTCGCGCTAATTTATGATGACGTTTTTATTGGTCACTTCTCATTGTTCGATTCTGGACAATCAGAGAGCGGACTTGCTGAAAAGGTGGGCGCTATGGAAGGCGATATTTACGATCGACAAATCGCCTTCACTATATTTTTTCCTATTTTTCATCAACAGTCATTCGGCAGCTGGCAAAATAAATGGAGTAAAGGAGATTTGGGGCGATGGCAACATTCTATCATCTCAAAGGTGTCGAAGGAATTTTGGTTGGGGGGATGAATATGGGTGGAGACTTCATTCGTGTGATGTCTTTTGTCTCTTGTCCTATCATTATTCTTTGAACGCTCATTTATACCGTGTTGGGCTGAACGACAGCAGTCTCTGTGAATGTGGACATGGTTATCAGTATGCAGATCATGTTATTTGGTCTTGTGCTGAGCATCGTTGGAGTCACATCTGGGCTTTATGATTCCATTGGGGCGTGAAGTAGACAACCCAATGTATCGCTTTGAAATTTTTGGTTCATTGTGATCTACAGTTTATGAAACTCAATCAACTAACATAAGCCTTACATTGTAGTTTGGTTATACCTAAATGATTAGTTTTAATTTTTGATTTCAGTGTTTGTGTTTGTGTTATTTGTAAGCAATTCAGTGAGAAGTTATCAATTTGAATTAAAAATACATGTGTTTTGTAAATGATAATATAAACTTGAACCACTTCTCTGTATCCATAAAATTCCAGTTCTTCCATTTTCAACTCTAATTTTAGATCATACATTAGTTTTTATAAAGAAATTGTTGGCTCTGTAAACTTGATTTTATTGAGCCTGTACAAATAAATGAAGTTGTTAAAAAAAACAAAGAACATTGCATTTTTTAATTGTGCTAAATAGTAATAAATGAGATAACATTGAAGAAAGTCTGGATGAATGTGACCAAGCAGATAAGAAGAGCTGTTGTACATTACTTAATGGATGGAGTCAGGAGAAAGGTCAGAGCATTTCGAAAGGGGAAAAAAGACTCGTGAAATAAATTTAAAAAAAAAAAATCTTCATGTCTTCATTCTCTACAAGTTTCAGAAGAATCCAAATGAGGTGAACCTTTGTGTGTTCCATTTTCCGTGAATTCACCCTTTAGGATGATTAAACCGTTGTTGCCATTCATATATCAGAAATACATAGAGATTATCTTTAAAATTTAACATTTTCAAAGTTAAAATTAATTGTTAATACTTCTCAACTGATGTGTGTACAAAGTTTATCTCTAATCTTCACTTCTTTTATGCTAATTGCATTTGAATCTCCTTTGTTGTTTTCTTTTTTTTTCTCAGTTACCAATACATACGTTTCAATCAATCAACCATACTAATGCATGCAAATGGAAAATTCATTCGCTGTTACACATTAAACGTCAGCAATCATTATTGAGAAAAGCAACTAATCAATTTACTCTCCAATCCCTTGACTCAGCGTATGATGAGAATAGAAACGTTAGATTATTATGAAAACAGTTACCCTAAAAAATCAATCACTTATAGATGAGAAACAGCTGAGACAATGCAATGCAGGTAATGACAAAAATTTCAAACGATTAAACATCCTCACCAGAGCCAAACTGCGCTTGAAATTAGGGTCACTTCGAAGATGGTAAGTGTGAACCAGGTCGCGATAGTCCGATGACCATCATTAAACTGCTGCCACCAGCAACACCATACCCAATCAACAGGAAAAGAGAGACTTCTTAACTAACTAGCTTCCAATTGTGGTTGTAAATTGTGGTTGCGCAACCCAAGCCGTACCTACACGTGCTCGTGTGCGCCAATCCAGTGGAGTTTACGCAATATGCTACTCCTTTCTTGATGATATCAACTGGTAGGTCCAGTTTCGACCCAACAACAAACCATTTTTGATCAGGAGGTATGACGACTGGGATTGCAGGTTGAAGTGGGTTTTCAATAATCCCTCACGAAGCGAGTATGATATTTTGTTTTCTGAGGTTGAAGTTTAAAGCTCACTGGCATAGTTTATATTCGTTTACGAAACAGGTTCTTAGCTCGGGTGTATTGCGTTGTGCCAAATAAATGTATGAGTCATGATTTCGTAATCAAATGCATGATGCAGAAATTTGGGAAATATATTGTTTTTTACATGACAGCTCTGAGTATGCCTCGGTAGTTGCAAACCTGAATCGGGTTCCTAGTCAAATCCGATTGAAAGTCAACCTTGACACAATTTGACTTGCTTATACAACCTGAAATCGACCTTGACAGCACAATCCTTAAATATATGTAAAAAAGAAATAAATCGTGAGTGAGGGCGCTGGCGTTACATAACAGCTGGTCGAATAAAAAAAAATCATCAGCCCGATATAAATTTACGCGCAAAACGTGCTTCAAGGGAGACCCACTTTGGGACAACCGAAAGAGCTTTTCACTCCTTTCTTGTGGCTCAAAAGATTGCTGTAGCTGTCGATCGTTAATGTTTTGTTTTGCTTTCTTTCTTTGGTTGCCTACGTTAACCAGACGATGACGCCACTCGCGGAGGAGTTGTGAGTGTTTCAATCAAATACCCCGCCATGTCCAAGGGTCCATTCACCGCAATTTATTGTCCATTTCAAGTGGAACGGCCTCCTGACCGAGCTGGGGCTTGGAGTTGATTTACGGACGAATGGATGAAAACAAATGCACGGTGAAGATGCTTTCTTTGGAGTCTGGAGTACTTCGTATAGGTATGAAGTAATGGCCAGTTGGCTTCGATAGGGCTTCCTTTGGGTCAACATGTAGGTCAGAACAATGCTAGCGGGAATTAGGTGACGTATGGGAAGAACCATCTGAATAATTGAAAGGGATCTTCATCATTAAAGAGTCCAGAATGTCTGTCGTCATGACTTATATTTCCACATCTTCAAGTGTTTTAGAGTATGAATCTGATTAACATCGATCATGAACTAGGAACTATAACAGTTTGCAGTAGCTAAGTTAACTAAAGGGCGAACACGAAATTATTACGACATCGAAAATGTCATGCCAATTTTCTTATAATGTTTAGAATCAAACCAAAATTTTCGGGTAGTTTTATACATATATTTACTTCAAAAATCAAAAGAAAAATTAAAAGTTCCCGCTTCATCATTGCCCAGTACTACTCCACCGGGCGCAGCTCCGGACAGTTTGGCGGATTCATGTCCTTTGGAACAAAATGGACAGAATTGGCCAAAATAGCGGAGCTTCGTCGTGCTGCTGCAAGAACGGCAAAAGGCGCTTCTCGAGGCACTCAGATTTGTAGATCTCGCCATTTACTGTGCCCTTTGTCACGAAAGGCTCAGTCCGCAAGAGCAGATGGCCTGCCAAATGAGATATGAGGCCTTCTTCTTAAATTTGTCGTACACATGGAACTTGCTCTTGCCGGTGAAAAACTCCAACCCCGGAATTTGCTTAAAATCGGCTTTTATATACGTTTCGTCGTCCATAACACAGCAGCCATATTTTGTCAGCATCTTCTCGTAGAGCTTCGATGCCCGAGTTTTAGCCGTCGATTGTTGCCGCTCATCACGGTTTGGGAAGTTCTGTACCTTGTATGTATGTAGTCAAGCTCTCTTCTTTGCATTCTGGACGTAGCTCTACGCATGCCGATCTTTTAGCCAAATCACGGCTTGAGACGTTGGGATTTGCTTTAATCATCCGCTTCACCTTTCCCTCCGTCTTTTTGTTTTCCGGTCCCGGTTTTCTTCCAGCTCCTTTGCCGTGGTCCAACGTCAACCGCTCCTGGAACCGCTTCAACACTCTAGAGACGGTTGAATAGTGAATGTTCAACATTTTTCCCAACTGCCAGGTGTTTGGAAAGAATTTGTTCTCTCGACTCGCGTTGGTTCACCTCCATTTTCGTTGAATCGAAAAACACGACTTCGAGTTTGACAACATGTAAACAATACACGTAAATGAGAAAGTGTGCAAAATTTGGATAATTTTTACCCAATGGTAAAAAAGTTATGCTCTGTTGAATGTGTCGCAATAATTTCGTTTTCGCCCTTTAGAGCTAAATTTGGTTTGGGATATGTTTGAAGTGAGCGGATATTTACACTTTGAAAAATTATAATTAAAAGTATTATCAATCATGATGAGCACCAGATGCAGATCCCAGCATCAATCGGTTAGAAACTGATTAAAACATAATTTACTCTGCAATAACAGCTGTATGAACCTTATCAAAAAATTCCCGCTTTTGATTTGTTTAGACCAACCGAACAACCAACGCACAGTGGGAAAAAAAGTACCCAAAACGCGAAAGAATTCTATATTTCAGCTCGGAGTGGAACGATTTCTATAAATGTTACCTTCACTTAAAGGAAAATTTCCAAGGAATCAAATTGACTCATTGGCCGTACAAAACTGGGGAGCAAATGAGCTTATTTTACCCGGGTTCTCCTAATATTTCCTCGATTTTCAGAAATTTCTTTGCTGGGCGTGACTCAGGATCAACAAAATGATCCTAGTCCTATGTAAAATTTTCGGGAAAATCCATTGAAGTAGGTTTCGTTCACCGCACGGCTCTGTGAATGAAGATATAGCTGATTTTACTTTGATTCCCCTAATATTGTTGTTTTTTAGAAATTTCTTTGCTCGATGTGATTAAAGAACAACACAATAAGGCTAGCCCCTTGTAAAATTTCCTTAAGAATCGACTTAAGTTAGTTTTGTTCACCGCACGTCTGTGTGAACGTATATATGGCTGATTTTAACCCTGATTCCCCTAATATTTTTCATGTTTTCCACAATTTTCTTTCCTCGGTGTGACTCAAGATAAATAAATGCTCAATAATTGCTATTTCTTTAGAAAGGTATTCCGAAGAATCGATCGAAGCAGCAGCGCCCCCCCCCCCCCCCCATTAACCGCACGGCTCTGTCAGAACGCGTAGATATGGCTGATTTTATCCTTATTCCCTTAATAGTTTTGTGTTTATCATAAATGTCTTTGGTCGGAGTTACTCAAGATCAATAAATTAAGCCTAGTCCTTTGTAAAATTTGATGAGAAATTGATAGGAATTTGTTTCGTTCACCGCACGGCTCTGTGAACGAGAGAGAGAGAGAGAGAGAGAGAGAGCGAGAGAAGTATGGTCGATTCTACCCCGATTTCCTTAATATTGTTGTGTTATTCAGAGATTGCTCTGTTCGGTTAAGGCTAGTCCTATATAAAATTGTTCGGGCCAATCGATTGAAGTTGGTTTCATTCACCGCACGGCTATGTGAATGAAGATATGTAGCTAATATTACCCCGATTCTCCTAACATATTGGTTTTTCCAGAAATTTTTTTGGTTCGGTGTTTTTTCTTAAGCAACAAAAATAAGGTTAGTTCCATATAAATTTCCTCGGAGACTTGAGTTGAGGGTCACTGTACCCACTCTGTGAATGAAGATACGTACTCGTTTTACCCTGATTCCCCAAATATTTTTTTTGTATTTCAAAAATTTTTTGGTCGGTGTAACTCAAAATCAACAAAGTAAAGCTAGTCCCATGTAAAATTTTCTGGAAAATCGATTGGAGTTAGTTTCGTTCACTGGGACAGCTCTTTGAACGTTGATATGGCTAATTTTTCCCTGATTCCCCTAATATTGTTATGTTATTCAGAAACTGCTTTGCTCGGTGCGCCTCAAAATCAACAAAACCATGCTAGTCCAACGTGTAAATTTTCTGGACAGTCGATTGGTGTTAATTGTTAACCAAACTGGCTGCAGAACGAAAGATACATGATACACATTTTACCCTGATTCCCACAATAATGTTTTCGAATTAAAGAAAAAAAATCATTATTTGTAAACAGGGCAGCCGCTCAAACGTCACCGCGGCGAATGAAACCAACTTCATTCGATTCTGGAGAATATTTTACATAGGACTAGCCTTATTTTGCCTGTAGAAACACACCGAACAAATAAATTTCTGAACTACACAAAAGTATTACGGAAATGAGGGTGAAATCAGCCATATTTTCATTCACAGAGCTATGCGGTTAATGAAATCAACTTCAATCTATCTTCAGGCAATTTTACATAGGACTAGCTTTATTTAGTTGTTCTTGAGTTACACCGAACAAAGCAATCTCTGAATAACACAAAAATATTAGGGAAATCGGAGTAAAATCGACCATATATTCGTTCACAGAGCTGTGCGGTGAACGAAACTAGGGTAACGGGATGTAATGTTAGCCTAGCTCCTTGATTCGGCCTATGTACCAAATATGTCATTATTTCTTCGATAATCAACAAAATCATGTTGCTATCAGCATGACCGATTTATTTCAAAGCAATTGAGACATAATTAATCAATTTATAGTAGTTCACTTCCACGTAGTTTTCGATTTCCTTGACTTTTTAGACACCATGACTTTACTGGTTAAGCTGAACAGATTATCTATACGATCTTCGAATGATCTAAATTTGCCGAAATTGAACCTATAAACCGAATAATGCAGCCAAGATGTACAGAATATAGTCACATGTTATAAACTAACAGGTCACATTGGTAAAATAACAATGATTTAACAAGCAAACGGTAGACCCAATGTTAGGGACATATTTTTTTCTATGTTCCCAACTATGGCCTGTTGTATGGAAAGCGTAGTAAAAATGTTGTTATTGGTAACATTTACAATACAAATGTCTGAGTTCCGGTTGAATGTTGTTCATATGGCTCATCTTAACACAAATTAAAGGAACAAAATCTGTGTAGAGTGAATTATAATGTTTTGATTGTCGAATGACCGCTAAATCATATGTAAAAATCACTTAAGTGTTTCTTAGCAGTTTAAGTATAGTTTGATTTGTGAAATTGTTTGTTGGGTAGAGCGAATACAGCTGGGAACGCCTTGAATCAGATAAATCAGGAAGAAACCCGTACGAAGATTGCATTTTCCAAAAGATCAATCGAATGGGACGAACTTGCATCCATGATTAGACCCAATTTGGTACCCATAGACCGACATTACATCCATATCCCTCGAAAGTTTCTGACTTTATAAAACGAGTTGTGTAGCTTTTCGTGATACATACTACCAGATGGCTTATTAAACATATCTTAGGAAGTGCATATCTTGTTAAATTTTGTTTCCAGCTCAAATACTTTATGAGTTACAATGAAAAATGTAATCGATTGTTTCATATTAGGCTGAGTCAAGGGACACATACCCTAAATCCAATCGATTTCTCAGCAAATTTTACAAAGGATTAGTCTTTATTTGTTGATCTTGAGTAACTTTGACCAAAGAAATTCATGATAAACTGCGAAAACTTATTAGGGGCAGTCAGGGTAAAATCAGCCATATCTACGTTCACAGAGCCGTGCGGCGGAATGAAACCAATTTCAATCGATTTTCCAGCCGATTTTACAAAAAATAGCATTATTTTATTGATCTTGAGTCACACCGAGCAAAAGTAAATTGTGAAAAACTTGACAGTACCTTTGGGAATCAAGGGTAAAATCAGCCATATCTTCATTTGCAGAGCCGTGCGGTGAACCAAACCTACTTCAATAGATTTTCCTGGACATTTTACATAGGATTAGCGTCATTTTGTTTATCATGAGTCACACCGAGCAAAGAAGTTTCTGAACAACAAGGATATATTAGGGGAACCAGGGTAAAATGGTCCTGCATTCCTCTAAAGATCCGTGCAGCCAATAGAACGTCCATTCGATTCTTCGAAACGTTCGCCTCAGCTAAGGTAACATTTACAGAAATCGTTCCACTCCGAGCTGAGATATAGAATTCTTTCGCGTTTTGGGCACTTTTTTCCCACTGTGCAACGGTTGGTGCTATTTCTTAGAAGAAAAAACTGGCCATTTTGATATTTGTATTTAAACTTGATTTTAAGCAGTTTAATTATTTTTTTATCAGCTCAAGTATATTCAGAACAAACCATCGAAGTTTGTTGAGCCAGCTAATTAACAATTTTTACTTATTTTTTAAAAAGGCATCTTAACGATATATATGAGTTAATGTTAATGTTAATGGTGTTTTCTTGAGAATCAAAAAGTTTGTAAATTATCCTTATTTGCGTTTCTTACGAACAGCAAGTCAAGCGAATAAGCTGTATAGTCAAGGAAATAAGCCAGTAGAGTGTTATTGTGCGCAAAATCCCTTTCACGTACATGAAACAAGACTAAAGAAAGCACCATGCCGGTTGTAGAGGAATTCTATATAAAAAAGGTAAAGCTAACTCAACCGGTGGAACTTGCTTGCTTTTATTGTTCCACTCTCATTAAATAAGAGTCAATATTTATAAACGTCACTGTGAACAAATGCTTGCCGGAGCACTCATCGCAACTAGTTGGAAAATCGTTAAAAGTGAACGCCACTCTCTGTTGGATGAATAATGGCAGACGATCAATCAACTGAAATTGTCACCGTATTTGTTTGTAAGGAAGGTGCCAATCACGTGCAAATTATCTAAAGCTCCATTTGTTCATACTACCGTGCTGTTTGCATAAGTTCAGTGTTGTATAGTGACTGAGAGTTTACGTATTCATGATCATACCTGTTACTATTAGCAGTTCATATAATAAATGATTTTTGAAATTTTTCAAATCCAATATTTTCTGAAATACATTTTTAATTCATAGCTTGTTTGAATATTGATAAATTGATATTTGTGTAACAATATTACATTTATAATGTTTGAAATTGGAGATATCCTTCTTATCAACATCCAACCCTAGGAGTTTACAGTAATTTCAGCTAGAACCAAAGATGTGAAGAGAAAGTATTGATAGGTCCTTAAGAGCATTGCAAAATTGTGAAATTGAATACAAGTAGTTGAATTGAGCGTAGGGTATGTCTGAAAGGCGGCGCTCAATTTCAACTACTTCTTCTCAATTTCACAATATGCCGTGCTCTTACGAACCTCTCAATACTTTCTTTTCGCATCTTAGCTTGTAGCAGCGCTTGCTGTCCTAGGGTTGCATGTTGATAAGAAGGGTATTTCCAATTTCAAACATTATAATTTATTACGTGCTTCATGCAACGCCAATGTATTAGGTCTGTATCCACATTAATCCGGACACCTTCGAATCATTGTAACTTTTGAAATTTTGCACGTAGGAATGAAAAATTTCACTGTGGTATAGCTGAGAGTCTATGACAAAAAGACTATGATTGATGTTTACATTTCATGTTTAGTATTCAAGATGGCGACGAAAGAAAAACAAGAGCGCGAGCGAATTTTGTACGGAACGTTTGACGGGGGAGATGAAACCGAGAAGTGACAAAAACATTGGACGCGCTGATCCTGTCATGGACCTAAAGGTGAAAAGGATATTAATGAAAAACCCAAATCTCTCTATTCGAACGGTGGCTCGTAAAATAGGGATGTTGCCTGGTTTTGTACAAAAATCAAAACAACGTTTGGGATTTAAGTCGTATTAAGTAAAAACAGTTCCAAATCGCAACGACAAACAGAACTTGGCAGCAAAATCACGGGCTCGACGTTTGTACTGCGAATATTTGACGAAGTTTTCATGCGTTGTTTTGGACAATGAAACTTATGTCCTGGAGAATTTCAAGCAGCTTCCAGGGCCGGTTTTTTATTCTGCTATGGCCAGGAATGCTACAGCTGAGCATTTCAGAACGAAGAAAGCATCGGAATTTCCCAAAAAATACCTTGTGTTGCAAGCAATTTTCACGTGTGGCAAAAAGAGTAAATCTTTCGTCACTACGGCACAACCAACAAGGAGATCTATCAGAAAGAGTGTCTGCAGAAGCGATTGCTACCCTTCATTAAAAGTCACAAAGAAAAACCTTTGTTCTGGCCTGATTTGGCATCATGCCACTATGCTTAAACTGTGATGGAGTGGTACCAAGCAAATCAAGTGAACATTGTACCAAAAACCTCAAACCCGCCAAATTGCCCAGAGCTACGACCAATCGAGAGATATTGGGCTCTGATGAAGCGGGATCTTTCTGGAAAGAAGCAAGGAATCAAAGACATCAAACACATCCAGCAAATTTGGACAAAGATGGCTTCTACGATTTCTGAAGAGCCTGTACAAACTCTAATGAACGCAAAGTTCGAAAATTTTATGCAAATACCGAATAACTATGTTTTGTCTTCACGAATTGTTAAAACATATCCCATCAATCTGAAATAAACAACTACGACGGAAATATGATGCGAAATTTATGTTTTATTCATGTTTTGAGATTTCCGGATTATTGCGGATACATACCTTACTACTCGGTACGTGGCTGCTTCTTTTCAACCTAGTTCGCCACACTCATAACCCAAACACTACCAAAATCTCGTGTAAATTTCTGTCCCTGAGACTGACACATGCAAGCGTCTTTTAGGACATAAGAATGTGTTGAAAGAGATGAGAAAATAAATTCAGCCGAACACATATTTTGTCGAATTGCGTATGTGTCAGTTTCAGGAGACATGATTTTACACGAAATCTTTCTTTACGTTCCCCGACTATTACATTCCCCGACATTACGTTCCCCGACTATTTACAATAATGGATTAGGTCTCGTGTAAAATCTCTAAGTGGATTAGGTCTCGTGCATAATTTCTAAGTGTGCACACTCGCCAGAGTTTGCTGCACCTGATGCGCCCACCTTTCTCCCTGCGCTCCACGCCTTCTTGTACCGGTCGGATTGAATACGAAAACCATCTCTGCAGGATTGTTGCACAGCCTTCTTGCAACAAAGTATCCTTCCAGTTTTCGGCACTTCCTCGATGCTGGATTCGCCGTAGTATTGGGCGAGCGCGTAGTTCATCCCTCGCCACCACTCAACGTTTTGCTGCACACAGGAGCATCCTAAAGAAGTGAAATCGGAGGAAGATATGAAGAAAAAATAGATTGCCTCGCAAAAAAAAGTTGGTCCAAGCGTTGTACAGGACCTTATGAGTAGTTTAAAGAAGAAGATTCGTGCATTTGGATATGGAATTGAAATTGAATAAAACAAACATGGGAAAATATTCAAAAGAGGTTTTATTTTACTCCCTGGAAGTTTGAAGATGATTGGTTGAACGGGCCAATTTTGTCGAATATTTGTGTGAGTCGCAATTTGATGATTCCGTACAACCTTTACTCAAAGTTGGTGTCCAGGTAGAGTTCAAGCCAGATCGAGCAATCCTTAGTAAGCCTGAAAAAACCTTCGGCGACCCAAGCGCACAAAACATTTTTTTAGAATGATTTATAATTGTTTGTGATATAAACATGTTATGAACGTATTGCAAAACATGGCACGTTCAAAGCGGAAGCTTTTAAAGTTCTTCTGGAGCTCATAGTAGGCATGTCTTTGGATTTCACTACTGTCGCCGTTGTCTGCCTTTAGCTAGGATCCGTTGAATTTCTCCACCACCTCAAATGTATCGCCCACAGAAAAAAAAACTAAAAGGTACAGCCCCATTGCACTATGGTCCAGATTACGAGTTTACGAGGAAACATGCTCCCAGCGCCTAAACTTGAATCTTTACAGCAAAGTAATGTTCTACAACATGGTTTGTATCACTAAGGCCCATTTTGTGATGTTAATTAAAATTAGGGTGGTCCCCATTTTCACGGAAATACAAAACCTAACTTTTTTATTTGCACAAATAGACGTTTACTTTATTCGGCAAAGTTATAGCGCAAAAAATTTCATGGAATTTTCATACATAAATTTTTATGTAGCTTAAAAATTGACCGATTTAGAGCAATTTTCCGTCATCAACTTAGGGTGTACCATTAAAAAAAGTCCGATTTAGAGCATTTTTTCCCTCGTCAACTTAGGGTGTACCATAAAAAAAAGTTTTTCTGTCCTAACTTTTTTATTTCAATTTCCATCGTAAAATTTTGTTGAGACAAGTTGTAGAACTTTTAAAGGCGTGTATTTTAATATATTAATTTTGCCACTCGCTTTAACTAATCAATAGTTATTGAAGTTTTTCTTCTAAAACCATGCCAGATTCAAATGTAATTTTCTCAAGATACAGAAATAATATATCTCTAGTTTTCACATATGCTTAACACTATAAATTGTCTATTTGAATGAGCGTCTTCAATTTATTTTTGTGTTTGCCCCAATCATAAAAATCAACATTTGAAAAGGGCGTATTTTTTTAAGAAAAACTTCAATAACTATTGATTGGTTGAAGCTAGCGGCTAAGTTTATGCACCAAAGTATGCGTCTTTATAAGTTCTAAAACTCGTTGCAACACAACTTTACGGTGGGAATTTAAATTAAAAAGTTAGGGCAAAAAAAACTTTTTTTAATGGAACACCCTAAGTTGATGAGGGAAAATTGCTCTAAATCGGTCAATTTTTAAGCTACATAAAAATTTATGTATGAAAATTCCATGAAATTTTTTGCGCTACAACTTTGCCGAATAAAGTAAACGTCTATTTGTGCAAATAAAAAAGTTAGGTTTTGTATTTCCGTGAAAATGGGGACCATCCTAATTTTAATTAACATTACAAAATGGGCCTTAGTGATACAAACCATGTTGTAGAACATTACTTTGCTGTAAAGATTCAAGTTTAGGCGCTGGGAGCATGTTTCCTCGTAAACTCGTAATCTGGACCATAGTGCATTGGGTTGTTCGAAATGATGACGTAGGACTACGCATAAGTTTAAGCCATTGTAATTGTGCTTTACAATATACTTTTATAATAATACCATACTTATCATATCATCATTTGAATTCTTTCGGTGTCAATGCATAAAGGGTGTTTCGATCAAAATTTGGTCGACTTAAACATGACGCATTTTCTTTCATCGTGCATTAAAAATATTTGCACACCCCTCATTTTGAAGATGTGTGCGTGTAGCATCATGCCTCTATTTTGATTTTGATATTAGCACTTCAGTTATCAAAATTTCGTCGAAGGAAGAGAAGCATCAAAATTTTGCACGTGCATGGCGGAAATCCAAACTACTCTCACGCCAAGTTGGCGAAATTGTTGAATGTGGCTAAATCAACTGTTACCAACGTATTGAAAGTGTTCGGTGAACGTTTGTCGACAGCCAGGAAAGCTGGATCGGGGGGAAATCGAAAGCCGGAGGCCACAGCGACGACAAAACGAGTTGCCCGCTGTTTCGAGCGGAACCCCAACCTCTCCGTCCGAGATGTCGCAAAGAAGCTGGGAGTGGCGCCTTCAACCGTGGATAGAGCTAAATAACGAGCTGGACTGTCGACTTACAAGAAAGTGGTTTCTCCAAATCGCGACGGTAAACAAAACACGTCGGCCAAACCACGATCGCGAAAGTTGTACACGACGATGCTGACGAATTTTGATTGCGTGGTACAGAATCATGAAACTTACTTCAAAGCAGACTTTAAACAGCTTCCTGGACAGGAATTTTATACGGCAACCGGACGGGAGAGGTGGCAGATATTTTCAAGCACATTAAACTGTCAAAGTTCGCGAAGAAATATCTGGTGTGGCAGGCCATCTGTACCTGTGGCTTGAAGAGCAACGTTTACATTGCGACTGGAACCGTCAACCAGGAAATTTATCTGAGCGAGTGCCCACAAAAACGTCTACTGCCTTTTCTGAAGCGACACAATTGGTCCGTTCTATTTTGGCCGGATTTGGCATCTTGCCATTACGGAAAAATGCCATGGAATAGTATGCTGCCAACAACGTTGAAGTGGTACCCAAGGACAAGAACCCTTCCAACACGGCAGAGCTCCGCCCAATCAAACAATATTGGGCCATCGTCAAGTGGAACCTTAAGAAGACTCAAAAAGCTGTTGTGAGCGACTAGGGACACACATTACTGTTGCACCAAATTTTGATCGGAGTACCCTTTAAGTAGGCAATAAGCGTTAGTCCCTTCGTTCCGATCCACAAATTGATCCCACCCGTGGTAGTCAATTGTGGGCAATTGTCCGGTCCGACTGCACACGGACAACCTATTGCTTTGCATTAAATCCCATCGCTTTCGGAGCACCGGCAAGAAAATTAGCCTAACAATTCCCCAGCCTGTTGGTGTTAGTCATTGGCAGAATTTGATTGCACATCCGAAAGGGATACGTTTCCGTTCCTACACTCTGATTCGGATAGCAGCAGCAGTGCCTTCCAATTAAAAACATAAAGATAGTTTGATAGTGAATTGTGTGAACTTTGTTGCGAACTGCCTTTACTATCGGGCATAGTTCGGTATCTATTTTTTTCGAAGAAGTTGTTCTCGGTTTCCAATAAAGCGAGTATCACGTCAACATATTCCTACCCTTTCCTCACTTGACCTGCATTTGGACGGGGCCCAGGTATTGCCTTAGTTTGAGATCACCAGTTTTTACACATTGAAGATGTATGTTAGTCCCTTGCATCATCTGTTGGTTCTCTGTGTCATTACAGCTAATCTGGCAATAACGGAGTAGCAACCTCGGGCGGTCACTTCATCACTTATAAGACATTTATTTCAGGGCTTTACAGACCGGAATGTCTCCAAAAGCGAATATAGTCATTCATCAGATCCCACAATGAACTTGTCATGTTTTGACCAGATCCTGCAAGCTGTCATTACAGTAAAATAGTGCTATAGTGGTGTGAAACCAACGAGATTCAGTTTATACCGAAAGAACCCAACCCACCAAACTGTCCCCAGTTCAGACCAATAGAGAAATTTTGTGCTATTATGAAGAGGAAGCTGAATGGGAATGGCAGTGTCGTCAGAAGCATCAATGAATTGCGAACCAAGAGGAATAAGATTGCCAAAACGATGGATGAGAATAATTTGCGCCGGTTGATGAAACGTATTCCGGGAAAAGCCCACAAATTTCTTCAAAAGCGAGATGATTATTTCACACTTGATCAGTATTCTAGATTAGAGCTCTCAGAAGCGGTATTGTTAGGGTCTTACTCCTGCCAGAACCTCCAGGCTCATATTAACTTTGCGTTGAGTGCATACAGCCAAGGGCAATACGCAAACAACAATAATACGAATGCGTTTCAATTCAATTAGGTGGCTGTTTCTTGCAGAGAGGAAGCAAAAAGCGCCATACTCGTGAACTGAAAGAAAAGTTGTTTTATAGAGTTTTTTGAGGTTTTCTGGGTGAACACCCCACCATGTCCCATAAATTGATCCTTTGTTTACATTTCTGTTTCAAATACGTCATGTGAGTACTCCAAGTGCAGTTTTGCATCTGACATTACTTCAATGAAATTCCAATAACTTTTTTGGGGTTTACCCAAATTATGTTGCAATCTTGGACAACAATTTCCCTTAATAAGTTCAGAATTAACACTTAGACTGTATGTGTCACTATCAAAATATTAAACAAATACACAAACTGTGGTCTTTTTCCATACATTTAGAGTATTTTTCCAATAGAACATTCAACTTACCTTAGAAATAAGCAATTACTATCCGATTTTGCTCAAATTTGAACCTCGGTATTGAAAACTAGCAACTTTGTGATTCGCAGGAGACTCAAAGAAAAAAGCATAAATTCTGAGCACCCTTACCAACTTGTATCTGCCGATTGCCATTGTTATTATTTTATCACTGTTTTAGTTCGTGTTCCGCCAATTGGTAGTTTTTATGAATAGTAAATATAGCATATGAAAATACAGCTATAAATCAATTCTGAGTTTTTGATGTACGCTTCAAGGAAGTAATAGAAATTTGAATATATTTTCGTAACACTACAATTACTCTAATCAAACGTCCCATCAATCAACTGGCTGAGATCTTCATCAAGCCATCATTAGTCCAAGTTCGTCTTTAATGAGCGTTCGTAACTAGTTCGATTGACTACCCAACGTTAAGCCGTACTGCAAACCGCTGAGTCGTGGATGGATAAATTATGAGGTGCTACATCAGGTTGTAAATAGCGCACAATTTTGCATGCATTATGCGCTTGATTAGATTAGATATGCATCATACAAAGTTATTTAATTACAAGGCGCGGTCCGAATGTCTTATTCCAGTCGGTTCATTAAGTACACACCGCATCGATTATGGTCTACGATGAGTCTAGCCGTGCGTCGTCGCTGCATTTTAGCGGCACTGTTAAAACAGGTTCACCGCCATTGACGGCGGCAATCGCGCGTGCTTCGTTCCATATCCCTTGCCAGTCAATAGTTTATCTAACCAAGAAGCGTATTCCCCCCTGAGAGCACATAAGCCTAAACGAAAAGCAACTCCTTCGAAGTGAGTGCAAGAAGAAAGAGACGAGGAAAAGGCATATCGGGTGTGTGCGAGTATTTCCTGGATTAGGGAAAAGATTTACAAAATAGTTGCCGATGGATAAGACGATTGCAGGAAATAAATCTAGTTTTCCTCCAGAAAGACATAAGCTTTCTTGTTACGTCACTGCGTGAGGACAATTTATGGAGATACATTTGAATTTTTAATTAAAAGCAAGTCGTTATCTCGTAAAGAGTCCAACATACGAGGAAATGTTTTTATTTTTCACATAGGTCTACTGTTTTATTATACCCGTTCGAATGGTACCAGTTACCTAAATTGCAAATGTACTCCGGTTAGTAGCGTAACTGGAACATGCTGGAAGGACAATTTTATAGTTGTTGTTAAAGGAGGCTACTTGGGATTGCCCAAATGTTTGAACTACTCAAATACAATATTGCAACTCTTTTGGAAAATTATCTCGTGGAGTGAGCTTCGAACGGATAAGTAGTGTATATCTTTCATTTTTGTTTCAAAGTACCTCCATTTGACGATTCAACTCGGAACCTGAGTAGGAGTCGTTGACTCGAATACAGCCAATAAGTCGATAAGCAACGTTCAATTATATCGATCAGTCGGTCATCTGGTTTGATCATTTTTTTTTATCTATCAGTCCATTGACCGCTTGTCACACCGATCTCCCAGCTGAGCATTGGCCCATTACCCGTCGGCTAGGGAATAAGGAAACATTCGGATAAACTATAGCGCGGTACAGAAAACTAGTCTTACCATTCGGTCTCACTGATGACTTACTGTTCCGTATATTTTCCTGGCAGGTTTATCACCCCGATCGTTGACGACCACCGGCCGACCACTTGGTTTGCCAGGGAAAAACTAGTTTTGGAATAGTATTACTTAATAATAGATTTTTCCCGACGTGCCTTTGCGTCTACCGCATACCATTTTAGAAAAAGAGTCAACTGAGGCACTGAGTGGTAAGGGATTCGACTTCGTTCACACAAACCCACGTCCATTCGCAGATCGTAAAATCGAGAAGGTGAAATTCCTTCCCGTCTACGAACGAAATTGAAGCTATTAATTTCGAACGGACATTTGCGGCACTCGGCGTCCAGCCTCTATCAGTGATGAATTTTGTCGTCATCGCTCCTGTGTTTGAACTGCATTGGAGTGTTAGAGATCTTTGAATAGGCACTACACAGCTGAAACTAGTCTACATGTTGCGACTAAACTCAAGGGAGAGAACATATCTGGATCAACAATAGAAAAGGGCCCATCAACATTTGTAAACGAACACTCCTGAGCCCGGTTTCCTCGCAAGCCGCTGAGCCACACGCAAACCTACAGAATCGTCGTGTGGAAACTTTCCTACATGATGATGGTATTGGTTTGCGTGGGTGGCCTTACGCTTTGCGAGGAAATGAGGCTCAGAAGTGTTTGTTTACAAATGTTGATAGGCCCTTTTCTATTGTTGCTCCAGATATCAGGAAATCGTTATGTCACCAACGAAAGGACTGTGTCAAATGGCCAACTGGCGTTCTATTATGCTTATGGTGTGTATGGTCGTGAAGGTTAACCCAGACACACCCATTTTTCAGTAAAAATTTAAAACAAGTGTTGAAAATCTTTTTTTTGATTAGAGTACTGTTAACATTAGAGTAGCACATCAGGTTAGTGTTCTCAATATTTGTTATCTATCAGTTGTATGCGAGCTGGCGCACCTTCTAGCGAACGTTCTTCATAAGATTCAGCACAGACTTTTTACCGACATGTTTTGACACTTTCTTCCAATCTTTTTCAAACTGTTGAATGGTATCTGCTGCCTAGACAAGCTGCCTAAGAAGTGCCTTCGTCAATGTCTAAAATTCTTCAATTGGTCGAATTTGCGGGCAATTAGGAGTGGTCATGTCCTTTGGAATGAATGAAAAATTCTTGGTGTATATCATTCTACCGTTGATTTGACGTAATGGGAAGACGCAAGATCTGGCCAGAATACAACAGCATCCTTGTGGCTTCAAATCATGGGTAAATGTTTTTGTAAGCACTCTTTTATGTATGTTTCACTGTTCATCGAAGAAGATGTGTGCGCAACGGTACAAGACCCCCCGTCATTGGTAAACGATGTTGACATCTATTCGACCAAACGGTTAACTGACAACGGAGAATGAAGAACGTCAGGCTCGTAGAGATCATCTGTGAATTGTCATTATGACACAAGACACAAGGAACATTAAAACTGATTGTAAAATTTATTGATTTATTTATCTTACTGCAAGTAAACGTTTTGCATTAAAACACACATTACACTCATTGAAATACATATAACGGAATATAACTTAAAAATGAGAATGATTTTTACTCTCTCATACCAATCCACAACACGGAAGAAAAAAAGTACCCATTTGAGCAGTTGCGTGCGGGAAGCCAATTTTGGGTATAGTTGTGTTAATGTACCCGTTGTGTACAAATAACTAACTTTTGGGTAAATTCTACCCAAAAGTAAGTTTTTTATACCCAACGGGTCGGTTAACATAACTATACCCAAAATTGGCTTCCCACACGCAACTGCTCAAATGGGTACTTTTTTTCTTCTGTGAAACGTGCACAGAGAAAAGAGACATTGTGCGAATCAATGCCAATGACGTCTATATAAAGTCTGGCCCAGTAGCCACAACAATATAAGTGAAATGAGCAAAATTCACTCATGACACTAATGCCACTGCACTCCTTGTGCACGCGACACAAAAGCTCGGAAAGTGCTTCGTCATACTATTTATTTTGATTCGTTCGCTCCGTGATTGTTTATTGTATGCGCTATAAAACTCAATTTTTCAACCGATTCCAGTCTACCGATGATGAAAAATTTTCTCTATATCGCTACTCGATTGCCAAGTCTCAGCGTTTGAAACTTTGTGTGGCAAACATTCAATTCCCTCAGTAAAATTCACTATAAATAATCCATGTTATCGGGAGGAAATGCTTCTGCTCAATAAATGGCATTTGTATCATGATTATTTCCACAATTCAGCATTTATAATAAACATTTGAAGCGATTTTTTTTTTATCTGAACCTTTGCCCGCCAATAGAAAGTTCAATAGTGTTACGTCATCACTCGTCGGCTCAGCAATGTTTACGTTACTTTTGCTTCCAATACAAGCAAGCAGTGCGTTGCCCCAGACCTTTTATAGACGTCATTGAATCAATGTCTCCTCAACATAATCGCATGTTTTGTTTTGTTCCAACTTTTTCAGTTGTGTTCTAACTGCCGTCGAAGCAAGAAGACTTACTCGAGCGAATTGTACAGTGCTATCAAACGAACATTAATCACGGGAAAAAGTTGATTAAAAGTTGTCATCAAACAGGATTGGGCCGAATTAATAAGATGAATTCACCTCAGCTTTGTTTTTGCAACGATAGTTCAACATGGTAAATATCGGGTGAAAGCGAGAAATACTCATGTTGGAGCGACAACTTTGACGCTAGCTGTAGTCCAAACCACCCAATAAAAACAGTTCAAATTTTGTCCACAATAATCTCTGTATTGTTTTAAGCCATGGAGAAATTTTTAATATCCTACCTGAATTTTTCACAGAAATACTGGTTTTTGAAATTGGTATGTCAAAAATGACTTTTTTTACATATGTTATGATAACTTCAAATTTATAAACTTCATCAACATAAAATTTTGGTCACATAAGGGATATACATTAGTTATAATGTTGTCAAAATTTCAGCCAAATATATTAATACAGAAGGTTACAGAAGGTTGAACAACGCGTATTTTGGAAGCAAAATTTTGCTCGGCTTTTTTTTTGCTACTGAGTGTATGTAGGCTGATTTATAGTACCAGTGCGCATCGTTATCGACCCATTTCCGATTATATTTGTTGTGGAGTTCAAGTCATAATATATGTTGAATCAACCACAGCTATAATATAGTTCTTATGAAACAAACATACTCAAACGGACTCACGTAGGCTGTGTGCATAAAAAACAAACTATTCTTCTGCATATCAGATATCCTATGTTCTCCAAATCATCCTTCTCCAAATCTACTAGATTAACCATTGGCAGAATACCCACAACAAACTCAAAGAGGCTAAACGAATAGAATATAGTTAATTTCACTCCAATAAGAACTTTTTTCCATAAGAACTTCCATAAGAACTATATTTCTTCCATAAGAACTATTTTATAGCTGTGGTTGATTCAACAGATATTATTACTTGAACTCCACAATGACATGGAGCACCTAGAACAACAAATATAAACGAAAATGGGTCGAATATGGGTGGAATAGTATATTCCACATTTTGAGGACGATTGAACTGGTCCAAGTTGCTGATCTAGTAATCATGAATCTTTGACATCATGTAGGACAATAAAATTCAATGGATTTGAATCAGGGGAGCTGGGAGGCTAAATATTCTTGTCCAGGAAACAGTCAACTTGTCCCAAAACAAAGGTTCGAACCTTATTTGTTGAGTGGGCTGGCGCACCGTCCTTTTGAAATACATAGTGGTCATCTCCTTAGAGTTGTAGTAGACTTCGGTCATCAACCTTCTTCAAAACCACCGTTTTGTAGTAAGCCGCAGTTTACCTCGCATGCAAACTGCGCTTGACAGTTGCTTCCGAGACGTCTTGGACCTTACGTTCTTTTGTAAGCCTAACATCCAGAGAATAGTGTGGACGATGTCCTGGTGATGCATCTGCTCCAATATACTTTGACGAATAACCAAATCGAAACCAATTGGTTAATCAAAACCTAAGAACTAACTCGGGTACAACCTCCTTTGTTATCCGACAAGTATAAAACTAACGGGTAGCAACAAAAATTTTGGAATTTTACCAAACAGTTGATTGGTAGAATCAAGAGATGCATTCGCAAAGTTGACATAGAGGCCGTACAACGCTCCTGTTCCGACATCAAACGGAAGCTTCGCCGAACATCCGATTACGGACCGTTTTCAAATGTTCACTAATTTTTTTCAACAATGGACAATGTATCTTTTAATTGAATAAATCAAATCTTCTTCAACTATGTTTGTCTTTTTTTGACAGCTTGAGAAAGAAATTCCAAAATTTTAGTTGCCACCCGTTATAAATAAGTGTCTACAGGCACAAACACAACACTTATTGAAGTACAAACAATTAACTATAAACTTTAACAATTAACTATAACAACTTATTATAAATACTAGACCTATTGCGATGCTCCATTCAAGTCGAGCGCTCGATATTGGAGAAGTCTGTGCAAAATAGGCCTATATGTCAAAGAATAAGCTTTTTCTAGTGGAATTCAAATGCATTCGTTCGTTTTTGCTGGTGATATTTCTGACAGCTGCGCGTATTTATTATCCTAGTCTTATTCTTCTTTTTTTTCTTCTTCTGTCGGGGTACAAACTCACTGCGACCATTTATTTAGCTATTGTTTTTTTTTTTTGACAGGAAAGGAAAATCTGCAAACAGACTCCTGAAGAATTCAGGGTGTGGGGATAAGGGCACCTACTTCTCGACCCACTAAAAACCCACCCATGCTTCGAGCCCCGGCCCTCCCCGGAACCACCTTTCGGTATTACGTCAGGGAGGGGGCTAGTGTGCTTTACGCACCCACTATGTCTAACTACATAGGTCTTTAGTAGTTAGCTTCGCCGACCTGACGCTGATTCGACCGAGATGCTCCTGGATCCAAGCAGGGTTCGGGACGTCTGGTGGTCAATCCAGATCGTCCGCGATCTCCCTACCCGACCACTTACGGTACCTGCCGAACCTCGCGTCGTATGGTCCCTCCTCCGATCGAGAAAGCCAGGGCCAGGACCGGGGTTGGAACTTCTGGGAGTGCGGCATTACCCCAGGATCGTCCCTGATCCCCATGTCACGACCGCTTACGACCTTCTGCCGGATCCCGCGCCGTATGGCGCTTCCTCCGTTGTAGTTCGTTTAGCCTTTAAGAGGAGCTCAACGTTTCCAGGGTGCACCGCGGGGAGGCGAATTACTTCCACACCCCCGAACTATTTCCACACCCCTTATTGACCTATTGTGGTAGGACCCATTTGTTGTGCGCAGTTCACCCACCATCCACCAGTATTTATGACTGGAGGTTGTTTTTAGGCCTGCGTTGTACCCCAGTCCGGAATAGCATCCATAATGAATGCTATTACCTTCTTGGGATTTGTATTCCTCCAGATATCTCGTGATTGCAGAACGCATTCCCCGAAATAACGTTTCCTCTTATTAAAAAGAAAACTGCGTTCAGAAAGTAGATGCTCTGAGAATTCAGTTTTGAACCCACAGAACCGGCATTCTTCAGAATGAATCTTCTTTAGCTTCATTAGGAAGTGCCGCGATGGGCAGTGGCCGGTTAATAAGCCTACATATCATGCTTAATTTGCGCTTGCTAAGTTTCAGCAGTGTGTTTGTGTTTTCACGCTTGGAACAAAAAATCTTTTTGACTGGTTTATTCCAGTTGCAGTGTGCTAATTTGCTCCTACAGTCTGTTTCTCCCAGTTTTTAAGCTCCATCGATAATGCATTTGAGGATACGCCACAGAAAGGTTCTGGTCCATATAAGATGCCCAATGTTACTATGCCCTGGTACCCAAGATTCAAGGTTGACCCTATTCTTTGAAGCAAGTTCTTTTAGTAATTTAATGCATTCCCACACAACCCAAGTAACACACAAAACATATTTTTAGAATGATTTATAATTGATTGTATTATAAATGTATTATAAACGTATTGCAAAACTTGTCAAGTTTGGAGCGGTTTGAAACTCTCGTAACTCTCTAAAAAATACTTACAGCTAAATACAGTACTGCTACAAGTGATTGATACCGTATTATTGTTCTTATAAACATGGTTCCATACATTTATAATACATAAACAGAACAAGATTTTATGGGCAGTTTAATATACTGTTGAAATTAAATTACACCAACCATGTTTTGCAAAACTTATTCTTCTTTCTAAAAACGGTGAATTTGTTGTACAAGATTGTGATTCCACTGCCAATGGAAAGCATATGATAGATACTTAGAGTTTACTTTTCAACCATCTGAGCTGGCTTAGCAAAGAAGCTACAAACCTATCACGCCAAGGACTAGTGTTCAAATCCCACGCTTGGCGACGTTATATTTTTGTTCGAGGATGTTTTTTTCCATTTTATGTTTTATAAGGCTTCACTTTTTGCGCTTTTTGCGTCATATTAATGTATGAAATTAAGTATTGTACACCTAAAGTGTCAACTTGTTTTTGTCATTTAACAGTACTTTCAACTTGTTTAATAAAAGCTGCGTTGCTTGGGAAGCTTGGAATAGCACTCAAATGCGCTGACAGCTTTCAAAGCCGCCTGGCTGTCTGAGAAGATACAGATATTGGCGTGTCTGTATTTCTTTCTAAGACAAATGGCAGCGCATTCTAAAATTGCTTGAATTTCGGCTTGAAATACTGTAGGCCATTTACCCATTGGTATGGCGAGTCTAGTCCTGGGTCCATACACTCCAGCCCCAGTTCTATCACCCATTTTAGAACCGTCTGTGTAAAATACAAAAGATTCTGGTGAAACGTGTTCCGATCGGTGATCGTTACTTTGTATGGTATATCTAAGTATATCTAAGATGGGTTTTTGTTGCATTCGGTCTTCATTTTGTGTCATCAACGGATTTATGTTGACATTTTTTTAAATTATTTGTAAATGTCCTGTTAGGCCACCCTCAAAGATCATTTTGTACTTTTTAAGTTTTACGGCACTTTTTGCTCCCTCTACCTGTACAAATTTATGCAAGGGTAAAAGATGCATTATGGCATCCAGAGTGATAGTGGGAGTGCTTCGAATAGCTCATGTTGTCGATAGAGTTGCAAATCGTTGCAGTTTAGCCAGCTCTCACTGAGCTGAATTTATTTTGGTTCTGGCCACCAGACTAGAGAAGCATACGATAATCCAACAGGCCGAAGAATAAGACTATTCTAGGCCGCAGTCCCCATTTTTTTCCAATCGCTCTCCGACAGGCTCAAAGAGCAGCAGTTGCTTTGTTTACAACATGCTCTTAGTGTTTACTCCAATTCAATTTCCAATCTAGTATGACTCCTAGGTATTTAACTTGGGAAGAGAAAGTCAACTGTACCCCATCCAAAGACGGTGCCTTTATGTTGAGTCTTTTTCTTGTAAAAATTACAAGAGTTGTTTTTGAAGGGTCCTAGGGTATCCTAGTACTTAAGTCTTTCTTTTTCTTATATAAAAAAAAGTACCGTGCGTTTCGTAGTTGCTCTCAGTTACCGATCAGAACTAGTGTAATAATTGCACAGAGAACCACATAGATGGAGCTTGGGAGTAGCTTAACATCTTCATTGTACAACTTCACTAGTTCATTCTATTTATAGATCAGTACCGGCGCCGACTACGTCCTCACGGTCTTTCGAGAGGGGGGAAGGATGATTGATTATTAAAAGTTTGACAATCTTTGGTTTGAGACCGTGTTTACCTCTGCGTCTATACTATTATCAAAGGAATAGATTTGTGTTAGTGAGGCAGGTTATTTTTAGATCATGGATTCACACATAGAAAGAGGCAAGTGACAAATAGCAAGGAAGGGGACGGACGGGCCTGGTATTGAACTCCCGATCATCTGCTTGTAAGCAGAACGGGTAGCCCCTGAGCCACCCAGCCACGTCTTACTAGTACTTAAGTCTTTCCAAACACTAAGTAAGTTGTATACGAAATCCGCAGATATGTCAAGAACACGCAATTTTAACAGAATTTAATTTTAATTACCTATTATTCTTGTTTTATTTTCATTTCCTTGATTATCGAGATATTGAGCCCTGGGCTGGTTCATCTCCCGTAGAAGTCACTCAAATACCTTTTGGATATTTTCATAACTTGACTGGAGAGAGATTCGAACTAGTGACTTGGGCCTGAGAGTTGTGGATGTTAATCACTACTGGAGTCGCCCCCATTTATAAACTATTAGAATAAACTCTACCCACTAATTAGTTTACATAAGGGAATGCTGCAAATAATCTCGAACAAATTTTAAGTCAAGAACTGTGTAATGTGTGGCACATATTGGTTTTCATCTAAACAATACTCTATGAGTTAAAATCGTAAAAACACTTGCTTTACTTCATGATTTTAATTTTAAATCTCATGATCTCATGATCTCATGATAATTTTAAATCTCAGATCTCATGTTGGGTTAACCCTCCCTCCTGTTCCTCTACAGTTTCATAAGGTGTAGCCAGAGTAGACAAATGTCAGTTGAGAAGCAACCTAAAGTTTGTATGCTGTAATGCATTAAATAAGAAGTTTGAAATTGAAAGAATTTAGTTATGGTTGATCCACGGCTAATGGAAGGCAAGCGTTCATTCATACAATGTCACATGATCGAAAACGTTTTTCGGAAAATAGAACTAACCAAAAAGCATAACTGAATCGTTTGACCATTTCTTTTAATAACATATACCGAACTACTGAACTCAATAGCGAATGCTTTCGATGACACATTTCCACAGTTACATAATTTCATCCGAAGCAACACAAACCAGAAGTTGTAACCAGAAGCATGAAAAAGGGAAATCTGAAAAACGTGATCCATGCGCGATTCCCATCACACATTCACACGGACGCCAAACTATGCCAGCACACTCAGCCAATATCCCGAGCAAAGTTTTATACCAAATTGATAACAAGTTTTAATATCATATTATCAGTGTTTGATCACTAAATATGTTATCATTTAGGCTGAATAAACAGGCAACATAACAAGAGTGATAACAAATTAATGTTCGTTGGATATCACATTATTAACTCGTTTTATTATCATCGAGTTCATTTTGATAACAAATTTTGTGATATAAACAAATTTCTTGAGATATTTTCAAATTATGTTATCATCATGATATCAAATTCATACACTAAGAACTGAAGTTGTACTTCTGGTAAGAAGCTCAATTTCATATACATCACATGCTGGTAATATTCAGCATTCGTCAGCATGCTGGTAGAATTCAGTTACGTTCGTCGAAAATCGTTCTTAAAAATTGATAACAGATGACAACAAAATTTGTCGATGTTGATGACTAAATTTGTTATGCGATAACAGACGAGATCAAAATGACATCTGAGATAACAAAACTTGTTACTTATTTGATATCAGTTTGTTATTTTACTTTGCTAGGGATACCATTCGCGTCGGCAACAGCGATTTAACCCAGGTATCACTTGTATCAATGATCAATAAACCCTCTTCTGGTTCCTAGGTCTTTTTTTTCACTCATTGCCACTGGCAGACGATAAGCCAAGAGTTAGAAAAAAAAATATCGCATCTTTCACGATACATGACACGGTGCGAAAAACCTAACTACTGTAGTAGCAGCCGCTTCAGCCTCGGGAAAATCGAACCGATTCATGACATCGGAAGCGTATAAATTGTGATTTAGAGATCTGGGTAGGTGCTTGTATGCTAGACGAGGAAAATGAAATTGTGACGTCACGCTCGTAGTAAATGGAAGGTCCCTTGTTCCCCTAAGGTGCCCCTTTCAGCTGTTACAGTAGCCCAGTCGGAGATTATGCAATACTGCACCTTTACCATAAATGCGATTCTGCATCCCACCGGCTAACAGTAATCACAGCGCACCGTTCGGTGCACCATCAGACACAATTGACATCCCACTAAGTCAGGCATTCGCACATACATGACATGACAGTTAAGGCCTACATATTTGTACTTTTTCGCGAAGCAGGAAACCTTTCGCCAAATGATCTTGTCAGCCTCCTGCAGCTAGCGCAGCCGTGGGTAAATGCCTGTGCAAAGACGGTTGATCGGTGAAATGGCACGTACCCTTTCCTGCCTATTTGCTGATCGTGATGTAGCCTATTTATTTTTCTACGTAATCAATGGTTATCGGTGTAGGTGCTGTAGGGTGCAAATTTGTTCTGATATTTTACGATGGGTTATTATTTCCTGTTCATTGCCCAATGAATACCTGTTATTTACAGCTCTTAGCCATTTATTGCTAATAAACAATTAACTTTTCTAATTTGATAAGAACTGATACCAGTACTCATGGCATTTATGCGAAAACTAGTTGACGTAGTGGTTGAAATTTTTGACTTTTACGGAAGATGAACCAGCCCGAGGATGAAAATTGTTAAAATAATTCATGCATTCGTTACTATTACCAAGGAATTCCGGGAGTTCAATGTTGGAGCTCCATTACGATCCATCCATGGTTCCTTAAACCAAATTAATACTACCTCGATTATATGTGCACGACACTAAGGTTTGCCAATACTGGTCAAAAATAACAATTCGATTGTGCAAATCAACCAAATAATCAGACAGAAATGTTTGATGAATTTATTTGTCATATGCCACTAATCAGCATTGGATGAGCTTTGTGCTTTGTATATATAATCGAGGTAGGGTACGTGTCCCTTAACTCAGCCTATTATGCACTGATCGATTACATTTTTCATCATAACTCATAAAGTTTTTGAGCTGTCACCAAGATTCATCTAGTTAGACACTTGCTAAGATAAGTTTGATAAGACATTTGGTAGTATGTATCATGAAAGTAGCACAACTCTTTTTATAAAGTCAAAAGCATTCGAGGGATATGGATTTAATGCCGGTCTTTAAGCCCCAAATTGGGTCTATTCATGGATGCAACTTCGTCCAATTCGATGGATTTATTACTAAATGCAGTCTTTGTACGGTTTTTTTTTTTCTAATTTTATGAATTAAGGCATTGTTCGCTGGATTCGATTAACGCAATACAACTGCTTCGAAACACTTAAGTGATGTTCAGTTATGATTTATATAATAAAAACATCATAATTCACTGTACAATCATTTTGTTCCTTCGGTTTGTGTTTAGATGAGCCACTTGAATATAAACAACCGTGAATTCATGCATTTTCACTTGAAATAGTACCAATAACAATGTTTTTACTACGTTATTGATACAACAGACCATAATTGGGAACATACAAAAAAATGTGCCCCTAACATTGGGTCTACTATTTTTTTGTAAAATCATTGTTATTAAAGCTATGTGAGCAGTTAGTTTGTAGCATGTAACTATTTTCTGCACATCCAGACTGCATTACTTGCTTTATCGATACAATTAAGCCAAATTTAGATCACTTGAAGATCGTGTAGATCATCTGTTCAGCTTAACCAGTGAAATCATGATGTCCCAAAAGTTCAAGAAATCGAAAATTACGCGGAAGCGAATAACTATAAGTTGATTAATATTGTCTCAATTGCTTCGGATTACATCGGTCATCCTAATAGCAACATGATTAAATCTTACTTTAAATTTTTGTTGATTGTCGCTAAATTAATGACACATTTGGTATACAGGCCGAATGCAGGAGCTAGGCTAACATTACACCCCCTTATCCTATATCTGTATGAAGTGAAGGAACAATTATTATAATTTCAATGATTAGCTTGAGCAGTTCCATAAGTTCGTCAAAACAAGCATCGTCGTACATAAAATGCATATGAGTCGCAAGTCGGTTCACCTTGCGGCAAAAAGAGGAAACATTCGAACGATCGCACTGCGTGAAGACGCGTTTTAGGCGCACTAGCTGGTTGCTTGTATTGTGCGCCTAAATGTACAATATACCATAAATATATTATGTATATATAAAAAGAAATAAGCGCACAGCCGAGGGGAACAACACAGTATGAGGTTTATTAATTCGAGCTAAATGTGTTTCTAGATCAAACCAGTTCACAGAATGTTAAATGAATTGATTAAGAATTAAATTATTATTGATCAGTATAATTTTTCAGAAACTCGACAGTAGATTGCAGGCTTCAATTCTACTTAATCACGGTTATAAACATAATCATGGCGATACGAAATGGATCACTTTAATAGAATATTACGCTTATGGCTTGATCGCATGGAATGAATGGTACATGGGAAGTTCCATTAATTACGTAATGCATTGACGGGTGAGAAGGGGTTTGGGGAAACGTGAAAATCCATACAAAAAATGAAGGTCCGAACGGAAGGTCCATACAAAAAACGTTACAAAGTCGAAAAAGCCACTTTTTGCGTGACATAAATAATGGATGTTCCAAAAAATATGTATTGATTATGTTTCTTAAAAATTAAGAGTAAAACTAATCCGCAAAATATGATAGTTAACTGTCTTTCAATTATTGAATTTTTAGATACGCGAGATATTTCATTGAAATTGTCTTACCTCCAAGCTTCGAAACATGATCGAAAGAGTAAAATAAAGAATATAAAATAACCTACTCTTGCATAGAAAAAAATCTGAATTTTCCTAGCATTAAAAATTGTAACTTATTCCACACGAATCAGCAACTTGCATGCAATAATTCTTACAAGCTTTTGTATACAACAATATTGACCTTGAATGGAACGATCCAGAACTTTACACGATTTATAATGTGTTATTATAATATTTTTTCTAACGCTCCATTTATGTGCATGATTTTGAACAGATTTATCATAATTAATTATGATCCCCACCACCGACCGGCCCATCACACCCGGCAAACCACTTCGTCTCAACGGGCAGCTTTATTGTTTTGTTTATGCTCACTCGATGACTCGCGCCCCCGAATAGTAGATAACCGAAATAAAAAAAGAAGCACTATGATGAACTACACAGAAAAAATCTGAATTTACATTGTAATGTTAACATCAGACCACACCTCGTTTAATTCCAATCCACAGGAGGCGTAAACAACGCAATTGGTTGTAGTCTTTGATGAACCATACAACAATGTTTGCAATCTTTCATACAACAGGCTTGATTCAGGCGTTATTTGGCTTAAATTTACATAAAATATTCCATTATTTTCTGCCAAATCTAGCATTCCCTTTATGTGCATTAGATAACGCAGAAAATTCAATGTTTCTTTTTATCTGTGCATGTAAAATTGCATATCCTTCGCACTTATCTCAGTTATAATGAAGACGAGCTTTTGTATACAACATTATCAGCAATGTATGGAATGTCCCAGAACTTTACACGATTTATAATGTTAATTTGTATGGAATTCACACTATTTTTTCGGGCTGTGTAATGTTATGGATGATCATAATTAATTACCGTCATATCTCACCTAGTAGCACTTCCATTGTCCTTTATTCGGTGCTCACTCGATGACTCGTGCCTCCGAACGATACGTAACCCGCAGACAGACGTTTAAGCAAGAACAAAATTAATCGATAACTTTGTGTAAGTTTAGAAATCGCTAGTAACCACTAGTTCAATAACACCGTGTAGTTCAATAAGTCCAGGTTACTTACTTATATCATGTTTTATTTCCTTTCTCTCAACAATCTCTGTTTAGTTTACATTTTAATTGATTTGCTTCCGCCTACATCTTTGGTTCTCTTGAGTTTCTGGTTTGTTTTCTTTTTTGTTTCTTCGATTTGATATTAATTTTCAATTTCATACATTGGTGATCATAAGTCCAGGTGCCCGCTAATAGTTACTTAATGATAGTTGCTCATTGTTATTTGGCGATTTCTTTCAAATCGACGGTTTTGTAATTTAACACAAGCTGGGATTCAAGCTTGACTGGCTGTGGGTAACCGAAAAAATAGATAACACGCTATGATCCATAGCAAAATACTGCGCAACAGAGCATCGACACAGCCGTTCATAGCTGATGCTCGAAGCAGACTGAGGTACACTCTTCTCCAAGATAATACAAACACAATAGATTAAATCATTCACATTAGAACATGCCTTATTTTCAAAATGTGCATTCCATGTACTAATTTTCAACAATTGTGAAACAATATAATTAATGGTAATTTGCTCAGGAAAAAAATATCCTATAGTTAAGATACATAATTCCATTGATGGTGTCTCAATTTTCCATAGAATCGATTCATTCGATACAAAACTATCTGCAATTTTAATTTTTGTTTGAAAAAATTGAAATTCTTTGTGTCATTTTATTAAATGTAGACAATGAAAATTACTTTTTCCTCGCCATTTAAATTTATACAGCATTTTTTTTAAAACTAAATTTCCACTCGTTCATTTCCTTTTATTCGTAGCATTCCTTTTACGTACATTAGATAATACGGAAAATTACATGTTTTTTTTTCAAACTGTGTAAATCGCAGGATTGTTTACAAGGGATAATATATTTAGCAGTCAACAAAAACGTTTTAATGGCACTTTCTGCAAAAATATCAACAGCCTTATAGCTTGTTCCGGTTTTGATGAAGTAACGAACTTTTCTTGAAATACCTCGTCATTATCTTTGGATACTCTGTTCGCCAACTTGGACAGCCATTTTATTAAACCGTTGCTTCATCTCTGTAGCATTCCGTGCATCTTTTCCAGTAGCCAAACATTTCTCGATTGGTTGAAATTTAGTTGGTTGAAGTCCATATGAAAGCCACCTTGTTGTCGCGTTATCACTGAAATGTAGTAACAGTAGTGGCCAAGTTTGACTTACACGTTACAGTCTTTGTGTCCTTTGATGAATGGCAGAATGCGTTTTTTAGGTTTTCTTCCATGCGTTATGGACTCATTTTTAACGGATGAAAATCAAATGCAAAATAAAAAGAGAACTTATCAGCAAGAACGAATTGGGCATCTCCTTGAACCGTGGCAATATAAGACTTTTGTCCATGAAGCTATCCAACAAAAGAGCGTGAGTTGACCGGTTTTGTTTCAGTTTCCGGTTTGGCTGTTTACTGGCAAGATAAGAACGATAGCCTTTGCGTAGACGGACCATGCGGACAGTGATTTTGTTGAAAGTGAATTTTATGGCAAATACCATCCATTGCCACCCAATGCAGTTGCTGTTCTTCTGTGATCCTTCCGCATAATATTTTTCCCTTCAGACTAGTTTGAGGACATTACACACGGTAGGTTTAACCAAAGCCAATGATTTCACATTTTTTAACCTGACTTTTTTAAAGTTGAATGCCCATGATTGACTTTCTTCTTTTGACTGCCCTCTGTCACAAATTTTTTAAACCCAACTGAATCGTACAAAAATTTTACCACTGAAAGAGGAAAGAGTAAACAATCTGCTACCAAAATGTAAAAAAAATCGACAACCGACAACTAGGAACACAGTAAAAAAAATATGCATCCGGATTTTAAATGGATCGACCTCAATCTCCAGTTCATGCATAAAATGGGTTAAAAGTAAAAGTATGTCTTGTTCGCAGAACTCGTTCAAGTGCATAGATAATGAGTTCGGCCAGAATTCTTGGAGAGTCGGTTTCACCTAGCACCTTTGCTGCGAAGACTGCGTGCATGACTGTACGCCTATGCTCCGATGTTTCAATACCCAAGAGTGAGCAACGATCCTGGTACGCTGCATAATGATTCCAAGGCGGAAAAAGTGAAAAACTTCTTCATTTGAAATTTATTTTTAATTGTATAAAAATGGCGCTCTCTACAATTTTTCAAAGTAAAGACAAAGTATGGAACTTGATTCACAATTCCTTTTTTAACTTACCACAAATCGCCGAAATCTTTTCCTTGCGCTTTCTCTTCATGAGGTTTTTTGCAACCTGTTAATCCTTAAACTTCGGTTCATCCTTCAAAACCTCGAAGCATGACTGAATCCGGAAGGAAGGTCTTGTTTACTTGGTTCACAAAAGCTAGACACCCAACATATTTCGCCACTTGGTGGCTCAACGTCCAAAACCGTTGACGAATTCCATCAGTTGGCCGACCGGCGGTCGATGGGAGAAGATTTCTTGGCGTGGTCGCTCCTCGCCCCTCTGTTGGTCGGTTCACTGAATACACTTACCTTTTTACTAAAATGTTATAACAAAACGAAATACAATGGATAACCAGACACAAAACAGCAACAAGTAGACAAAAAGTTTATTTGAGCGAGGGTTTGCGTTCGTAAACAATACGGTGGATTAAGTATACTCAATAAAGATAAGTTTTTGTTTAGTAAAAGCTGACATTTTACTCATTAATTGTTATTATCAGGCAGCGTGTAGTGTTTTTGATCGGTATTTTTCTTGTTCCCAATTACTGCAAGAATAGATCAAAACATGTTGATGAAAAATTATACAAAACAAATCTGCAAAAACAAAATTGGTGTTGTACACCGGTGAAGTTTGGTATAAAAAAAATAAATCAAAATTACGATTCACACCACCGTTGAATATACTCTTGCTTGCTATACAAAAGCCAAAGGGATTGATATCGGATGGCGATGAATAGATTATATAAAAGATAATCCGACGTTACACATTATCCAAAATTCGTTTGTTAAGCCTTCTCCAAAAATGCTTCGACGCCATTAGCCATGGCATATAAAACGATGTAAATATGTAAAATGGCATGTTCTTCAGTTTTCATATTTTTTATGACATTGATTGAAATTTTTAGAGTAGATCCTCCGTTTAAGGTCCACTCGAAAATTTTCACTGCAAGCCCCGCAGAAAATAACAGTGACGTCTAATAGTGCCGATTGTTCAGAGTAAATTTACTAAATGCACCGTAATTTCCTATTACAGACTTTAAATTTAAGTAAGGAACGTCATTGTTCGATATATAAGGGTGAAAAACGATTCCTCAGCTGGCTCCTCGGTCAACCGGCATCGAATCACCAGACGGAACTACCATCGCGCCAGTTAGGAAAGGTTCCGACAACATCGATTTTGACATGCACCTTGATTCGGTTGATAACATCAAATAGCAGCTGCAGAGCATCGAGCAAGCGATCTCCCAGGCCCTGGAGCAAATAGACCCACTAAAGAATTGATACAATTGCGCAACGCCATTCGAAGGCAATACCAGCGAACTGGTTTGCCAACGCTAAAAAGTCACTGTAATCGAGTGACGAAGATTATTAAGGCCAGAATGGTGGACCCTAAGAATAACAATTTTGCCGACAAGATCCGCTCTCTCCCAGATTGTGCAAAGCCGTTCTGGAAGTTGACAAAATTTTTGAAAACTAAACCAAGACCCATTCCATCGTTGATTCCATTAGATAACAATGGCTCTAAGGATCGCTTGATAACTTCGGCAGAGAAGGCTGCTGAGATAAGTCAACACTTCTTCAACTTCCACAATCTCGGACAAAACATCGTCAGTCCACACGCAGCTGCCGTTAGCGCGCTTTTTACTATATAAGCGCCAAAGACTTCACAGAGGATTCGAAGATCTCAGCTGACGAATTGTTGACTTACACTCAGTAGCAAAAAAAAAGCCGAGCAAAATTTTGCTTCCAAAAAATGCCATGTTCAACCTACTGTAACTTTGTCAATTATCAATATTTTTAGCTGAAACTTTCACCACACTATGAACAATGTATAGATCTTATGTGGTCGAAATTGTATGTTGATCAGGCTTATAAATTTTAAGTTTTCATTACATATGTGAAAAAAGGCATACAGCATCAATTGGATTGAAAAAACTACGTGTACAGTGTTATACAGTATTATTAGAAGAATTCACCTCGGCTTTTTTTTTGCACCGATATTTCAGCATGGTCAATATCGGGTGAAAAAGAAAAATACTTATGTTGGTGCGTCAACTTTGACGCCAGCTGTAGTCCAAACCACTTAATGAAAATAGTTCAAATTTCGTCCACATTATTTCTTATGTATTTTAAGGCTATTGTGAAATTTAAAATATGTTATCTAAATTTTTCACAGAAATACGGAGTTTTGAAATTGAGTATGTCCAAAAATGACTTTTTCACATATGTAATGAAAACTTAAAATTTATAAGCCTGATCAACATACAATTTCGACCACATAAGATCTACTACATTGTTCATAGTGTGGTGAAAGTTTCAGCTAGAAATATTGATAATTGACAAAGTTACAGTAGGTTGAACATGGCATTTTTTGGAAGCAAAATTTTGCTCGGCTTTTTTTTTGCTACTGAGTGTACATCGAAGGCTCAAAGAACATGAAGGTCCCAGGTTTCGATAACATTATGAACTTGGAGCTCAAGCAATTGAGTCCCCAGTTCTATAACCACCTGGCGATGGTTTTCAACCAATGCCTGTGACTTATCCCTCGTGTTGGAAGTCAGCTAAAGTCATCCCCATCCAGAAACCTGGGAAAGATCCCTCATGATCCAAGAGCTATAGGCCCATCAGCCTTCTCTCAGGATTATCCAAGCTGTTTGAGAAAGCGATCTACCGTCGGCTTCTTTCATCTGCCGACGAGCTGAACATCTTGCTCGACGAACAATTTGGCTTCCGACCTGGTCGGCCAACAATTCAACAACTTAATCGAGTCATTACATCCTCAGATGGAACAAGTCTGTTTCTAAATCCTCTGTCATGGCACGTATTGACATCGAGGAGGCCTTTGATAGCGTGTGGCACGAAGGCTTGGTGTACAAGCTAAAACGATACAAGATAATTCATAATTATTTGTCGGACATGACATTCAGTGTTTCGCTGCAAGGTGCAGTTTCCGATGCACAGGAGATCTCCACCGGTGTTCCGCAGAGAAGTATACTAGGTCCACTTCTTTTCCACCTATTCACCTCGGACATACCCCGCTCCCTAAAAATGGATCTCTGTCGTTGTTTGCCGATGCTACCGCAGTAGTCCACAATGGTAGGGTAACAAGAGCGCTTACAGCGAAACTGCAGCGAAGCCTGAATGTTCTGTCAGAATACTTCACCGAATGGAAGATCTGTATCAACGTGGCGAAGACCCAGGCTATCCTATTTTCACATTCCAACTCTACCAAACTTGTTCCGCCTGAGAATTGTAAAATTAGCCTAAACAACACAACTGTGGAATGGGCCAAATCAGCTGTCTATCTTGGCATTACCATAGACAGCAAGCTTATTTTCCGGGAACAGGTTGACAAAACTGTCACAAAGTGTAACGTTCTGTTGAAGCTCCTGTATTCATTGATCAACAGAAGGTCTTCATTATCCCTGAAAAACAAGCTTACTGTCTACAAGCAAATCATACTTCCAGTCATCGAGTATGGCATGCCAATCTGGAAGAGTTGCGCAAAACCACATCACCCGAAGCTCCAGCGTGTTCAAAATAAGTTCCTCAGGATGATCATGGACACCCCTCCGAGGACAAGAACATCTGAGGTCCACCGTCTGGCCGAGATAAAAATGCGCACAACTAGGAACAATGGCGAACTCCACCTCAAGGTCGGTCTCTGATGTGTTGCAGTTTGGCTCGAATTATCCCTTCTAGAATTTTGTTCGTTAGTTGTTCAACGTTCTTTGTGATATCGGGGACGTGACGTTTAATGAATGCCATGTCAGCCGTGATGCGGTAATTGAATTACAAACAGACAAAATAAAAATGCAATCAAACAAACTCTTTAGTTAATAAACTGATTTGGTCGTCCTGAAACGGACGGATGTAGTTGACGGGGGAGAAATAGTTTGCGATTCTACTTGGGCTTTTTTCTTCGTTCAGCTCCTCGTCGTTGTGGGTGGCCATTTGTAGGTGGCCAGGTTGACGGTGAGGTTGATGGGAGCATCGGCACCAACAGCAAACTGCACCAATGCGTCTCAGAGCAACGACTGCTCGCCAGAGCACCCTTCAAGATGCTTGCTGCCGCCGACTGCATTTCTGCAGCCACTGCACTGCCCCACAACTGCCGAAATACTAAAGCAAAATGTGAGGGTGTACCCGTTTTATAACCTTCGTGGCTGCCTAGGAGACGTTCGTTACTTAAATATGAAATATGTGCTAGGAAGTACAGTGTATTTGGTAAGTTTACTCTGACAAATCGACATTATAAGACATCACCTTATATTTGCGTTATTTTTAATAGTTTAATGTGCAAAATTAATAGTTTTCATCATTGGTATCTACGCGTGGAAATATTTCCTATCGATCGGTGCAAACATTTTGAAAATATTTGGAGGAACGACTGAGATATTAACGCTCAAAACCTGACCACATTTTGTGACGATCGCAATAGATATTTTTTAAACTGTACCCCGGTATAGAAAACAAAGACGTAGTCCAACGTCAATAAAAAACTTCAGTATACATAACGACTGTTCCAAAAAGTATAAGCACCCCTTATTTTAACGGTCACTTTGAATATAATGAAATATTTCAACATGTTTTGGCTGCGTCCTTTTGTTTGCACATTTCTGAATGACTGAATGACTGAATAGCATCTAAAAATTGCTCAGTTTTGTGTTAAATATCAAAATGCGCGGTCTTGCTCCGGAACAACAAAAAAGTATCGTGCACAAATGGTGCACTGTGAGTGGACTTGTCTTGAGAAAATTGGCCAAGGAAGAGGGTGTAAGCGTCGGAACGGTACGATCTGCAATTCTAAAATATAGAGAACAGTGTACGTTTGAAGATGCGCCGAAGAGTGGTCGGAAATCCGGTCCTGTTAGTCCAGGATGCCTACAAGCAAAACCAGCGACTTCCGTTCGGGATGTTGTGAAAAAACTAGGGACCTCATCGAGTAACGTCATGCGTGCCAAAGAAAGACTTGGGCTAAAAACATACCGGAAGCAGAAAAAAAACCCAAAAGGAACCCAAAACAGGCCGCATCCGTGAAACCACGGGCCCGCAAACTCTACGATTCGTTATTGTGTAGAAATTCTGGGTGTATAATAATGGACGATGAAACGTATGTGAAACTAGATTACAAAACGCTTCCCGGACCACAATTCTATTGGGAAACTAGGAGAATTTAAAATTTAACACTTCATTTGATCACTTTTAAAAAAAAAATAAAAAAAATTAAACCTTGAAACACTTTTTTAAATTTTCGCTAGGAATCGCGAGCAAATTTCTTTTAATTCCACTATGAGCTTATTTTTTGACAGAAAAAAAAGTGTTTCAAGGTTTAATTTTTTATTTTTTTAAAAAGTGATCAAATGAAGTGTTAAATTTTAAATTTTCCTAGTTTCCCAATCACAATTGTATTAGTAATACGCTCAAAAAAGTTTTTTTTAAAATAGTGTTTAAAAAACAGTGCAAGTGCACAATTCTATACTGAAAGCGAAGACAAAGACATCCCTGAAACGGAGAAGGCAATTTTTACCGAAAAATTCGGAAAGAAGGCTATGGTTTGGCAGGCAATATGCGAGTGTGGTAATACATCTAGTCCGAACATCACCCTAATTACTGGTTTGGGAACAGCCAGAAATCGCTACGTACGGTTCAAATATGCAATAAAATATAATTATTAGGATGTTTACACTCTTTAAATTTAATACCAAATTTGATCTATGAAAAACGCGTGTCAATCACACAACAGTGTTGCCAGAAAATAACTTTGATTTCCCAAATAGACTTTCAACAATGTATAACGCGATAAGGATAATGGTTTCCAGCTAGTCGATCATGTCAACACATTCACCACTGCCAGCACAACCGTTCAAATCAACATTTAAACCCAATGTAGTAGCACCAAAAGATTTGTAAAGACCAAATTAGAGAATTTTATAACATACTTATCTATGCCGATCAAACGTCACGTTAGAAAAGCACTTACGTTGCAATGTTTCTCTACGAAACAAACATGTAACATGTTGAACCAGACAATGCATCAAACGATTTAACTTAGTCTACATCAACCTTACTGATTTTCGGCATTTCTTCGCTTGATCCAATCCATCAATGTCACCTCTATTCTAATACAGGAACATTAAGAATAATAATAGTAACATTCATTACACATTGCTTCGTAGTCCTACGTCAACTTTGCGTACAACCCCATTGGGCTGTCACCTAAAGTTTTTTCGTACTTCAACAACTCGAAAAGTAAAATGAATTTTCGGGGTGAATTGGCGTGAACTTGTCATAATTTGAAATTAAAATTCAAACAGCATCATAGCACAAAACGCTCGCCTTCAACTGCTCCGACAGCTCCATTGAACCGTCCAAACGCGATTTAATTGCTTCGGTTATTCCAGTTCATTCTTTCACTCTCAATGTGCCACGCGAAACCGTTGTTCCACGCCATAAACGCCAATCTTGTGCCACTTAGTAGGCTAGGCTAGGCTAGGTAGCTCGACTCATTTAATTTTTTCCCAACTCTTCTGTTGTATTTCAAGTTTACGGTTCTCCTCACTCACATCTTCTTGGCATGGACGGCGTGGGAATAAAAGTAAAAGTACATTCCACATAGGTAAGTAAGCACAACCAAGCTACCAGCATACAGTGAGCGTCCGCAGCATAACACACTGATTCGCCAACCACTGCGCGACGGACAGCGGAAATGGATTACGTTACGCACTGCGCGCGCTCTTTTGCTATTTTCTCGGAGATGTTGTTTTGGTTTTTCATTACCACATCTTGGATACCTACTACTACGCATTATATGTAAGCAGTTATGTCAGCCGACCGAGTGTTGATCTTGTTTCTTTCCGCCGATGCTGGAGGCGCGCGCAATTTGGTAGGATGGGAAGTAGTGCGGTTTGGACACAGTTGGCGCTGATTTAGGCTAGTTGTCACTTACTTACATGGAAAACGCAGTCCGACTCAGTGGGCTTGTAGGATTTTTTTTTCTACTTACTCGGAGATGTTTGATATGGTTTGGGCGGAAGTTGTCGGCAGAGAGACAGAACGATAGGCCAATCAGGAAAGGGTCATCAATGGTCTGCTTAGGAAAAGCGCGGGTTTTTATGTTTTCATTCAATTTATTTTTATGACTTGATCGCAACGATTTTCTGAAAACCTATTTACAAGATTAATTAACTCATTAACATTTAATATTTACAAATTTTCTTTTAACAACTTTCGTTCGCAAAATTGAATTCGTCTCGAGGAAATTACAGAAAAAAAACACAAAATTAACAAAATCTCGACCGTTTCGAAGGAAGTACAAAAAAAAATCAAAATCATAAGAGTGTGTGTGTTATATCATACAGTTTGTCCGCAGTTTTCGAAGTTTAATACATTATTTATAATTTTCTTTTTGTATGAAAATATACAAAAATAAATCATAAACTAGAGTTACTCCACTTTCGCTATCGCTGTTTTCTCGGATGTTGTTGAAGTGTGCGCGATAAGCTAGACCCTCGGTAGTAAGTTATTTTTTTTTCTCTTATCAACTGGCAGACGTCTTCGCTCGTCTTATTTCCTCACTCATCCTCACATTCGGTACGGGGTTGGGTTTTTCAGATTGCGATTTTCCAGCCTCTTTCCCATTTTTTCCGCTTTGCGTCTTCCTCTCCTCCGATTCGGAGAAAAGCCTAGAGTGTGTGTTTGTGTTCGGTTCCGCAACGGATGCTTCCGGATTTTGTGCATCCAATTCGATGCCGCATCAGCCGGTTTTAAAGCCACGAGTTGGAAAGAGCGAGTGAATTAATAGGAAAAAGTTCCCTTTCATTCCGAAAGGGGTTTCCAATCGCGGAATTATTTCACCACTCATAACATGACTTAGTTTCCAGCGATGGCCTCGCACTTCGGGCGAGGGCAATCATACGGCTGAGAAACATGGTCTGTATGCCAGTGGAGTTATGTTTCGATACCCTTCGGCTTCGTTTGGGCCCTTGTTGAACTGGATGGGAGGTAGCCTATATCTTGAGTGAAAATAAATGCACAAGCCCAAATGTGTCGTCAAAAGATGACGGTTAATAGACACGTTACGAATTTGGTGTTTTCCTCCGAAGGGATTACGAGACGATTTTCATTGACATGCAAGCGATTGGCCATTCATCGACGGGACAAAAGACCTCAACCGGTGAACGGTCGAAAGCTTCGGGTTTGGTCATCTAGTTAATTTATCTTCCAGTTGCAGTGATCGATTCGATTATACGCGTTCCGATTGTCGATAATTTGAATTTTGGTTGTCAATGGTAAAGTTGAGAGCTGATAATCATCCGATCAAATTTATGTGAAAAACTGGTCAGCCACAGTGGCCATAGAGATTTGATTGATCCAAATGAAAACAATTTATTCAACTGGGTCGATGTGGATGGAAACCATATTAGAATTATTTCAATTTCAACAAATCTTCTTATAACGTCTAAGCAGTGTCGGTCTGTTTTGTCCTCCCTGGAATAATAATGGTGCTGTGCTGAGTTATTCCATTTTCAGACGCATCATTACCGATCTAACTGCGACCAACGTGATCAATTCAACCCTGCGTTGTTAAAAAATTTCAGATTTGATTGGAACATGCTCAATTTTGTTAACTCATCAAACTGTCCTGACATCCTTGCGAATCGGCCACACGTGTTGAGGCACTCGTAATAACCAATTGAGTTTACATCAGACCATTTAGTCGTTTCTGATGGTGGCTCGAGAGGAGCGATGGCCAATCTTATCAATTATCACCATTTCGAATCAAATGCCCACCGAAAGATAATCATTAGCAAATTCCACCTTGAAACGGACATCCGCAGGGAAAAATTACCAACAATCGGAACGAATTCACCGCGCATCTCAACCAACTCGACATCTGCGTTTGCTGAACGTAATTCAGAGTGCGTGACTTCATAACTTCAGTAAGGACCGTTATTTTCCGCCAGTGCTGTTGTTGACGATATTTGCGAGCATCAGAAAAAAATGGGAAATTGGCCGAGAAAAACGTTTAATAGCTTTTCACTGAAAACAAATATAGGAAATTATTATCTCATCTCATCCTCTTTTCTTCGGTGCCGACAGTGGGCGCAATGGTGCTCGGCGCTGCTACACAATTGACTGTGCAGAGCGCAATGTCTTTGCTGGTGGGTTACGACGGGAATGTAAAAGAAATATTTCGGCCTGAGAAGTAGTGTGAGATAACACACGAATTGTACTGAATTATTTACATAAATATATAAAAAAGGTGCCTGCCTTGCCACTGCTGCCACCAAGAAAAGAAGATGAGTTTGGCCCCACCCGTGAGAAGAGGTGATCAACTTGCCTACAGAGAGGTCTACTGGAAGTAACATAAGAAATAGTATTAGTGCGCAGCTCTTTCTCCAAGCTTTCTTTGGATGTAATAGAGGAAAATTACACTGACAGAGATAAAACATAGAGAAAGAGATAGTGATACTTTTGCGAACTTGTATGCTCAAGTGTCATAGGCATTGCGCAACGCTATGCCTTTCGTGATCAGAAGAACGAGCACGCATTTGTCGCATACAGTGTACGCATTACAGCATAGAGATAGCCTAACTGATTAACTGAGAAAGATACGGGACTAATTAAATTTAAACAACCTACTTCACTACATGGTACAGCGACTAATGCCATCCGTGGCTGACTGGGACGCAAGCCTTCTCCCAAACTGGCTTCCACACCTTCTTCCATGCGGGCACTTGGATTTCCTTCCAGTCTGGGACCTTGACTTCTTTCCACTCATCCTTCCATTCCAGCTTCTTCTCGGTTGCCCACTCCTGCTTCTTCTCAATGCGCCAGATTTCGATCTTCTCCTCCTTCCATGCCTCCTCCTTCTTCTTTACCCAGATCTGTTGCTTTTCCTTGCGCCATACCTGAACCCACTCGTCCTTCCATTCCAGCTTCTTCTCGGTCTTCCATTCCTCCTTCTTCTCAGTCTTCCACACCTTCTTCCACTGTGGCTTCCAGACCATCTTCTTCTTCCACAGATCGTGGCTTGTGTACTCCCAACCTGACTCATCCTTGCCTAGGTACTTCTCACCGGGAATGCCAACCTTCACCGTATCCGGAACCCAAATCTGCTTCCACTCTGGCACCTGAACTTCCTTCCACACTGGCACCTGAACTTCCTTCCAGATCGGTTTCGTTACCTTCTTCCAGTCCGGCACCTGGACTTCCTTCCACGCTGGGATTTCGGTTTCCTTCCAGTAGGGCTTCTTGACGATCTTCCAGTCGGGTACTTTCACCTCGCGCCAGATCGGCACTTCGACCTTCTTCCAGACCGGAATCTGCTGTTTCTTCCATTCGGACTTCCAAACTTCGATCTTCTTCGATTCCCAGACCTTCTTCCAGTCCTCCTTCCAGGCTAGTTTCTTTTCCCACACGCACTTTGGCTCGTGGTGATGATCATCGTGGCCTTTGTTGAAGAAGAACGGAGTCGGACTGCGTTTCTCGCGTACTGCGACCGGTTCATCCGCTAGAACTAGTGTGGCACAAAGGCAGCCAAGAATTGCCTGGGGAGGAAAATGGAAACAGAGGGGTTGAGTTAGTTTGCATGCTTTGAAACGCAATTGTCGGTTTTCGACTGATAACAAGGGCCCATTGAAAGTGATTTTCACAGATAGGAATTTTGCCGGCTTCGATGGAGGAACAATGGAATCTTGAACTGAATCGCTGGCTATTTCGGTTTCGGTGACGTGTGTTTTATGCGTTAGTAAAAGGTGAGTTTAAAGGGGTTCAACAATGGCTTTGCGAGATTTGGTTGATTTTCCACATGGAAACATTTGACAGGCTTTCAAGGTCTGAGAATATGCTCGCAGACAAGTGAATTGTTTTTGATGCATGGTGCTCAGTACAGTAGAATGAAAATGGACTGGTAAGCAGTGACCAAATAGAAACCAACATTATTCAGTTCTCGAGTACTTTTTCAAACAGACGTATCTGATTTTGTAAACAAAGCGGAGAAGTAAGATTCAAACGTAAATTTCTCAAAACTCTCAGCACCCTCCAGAAAGCCGGAAGGTCACCATCATGTTAGGGAACTGTTATTCCTTGTGTTGGTGGCCCTAATAGGTATGAAAGTGCTAAGGGTTTCAAAAATTTGAATCTAATTTTTTTACTTTGTTTACAAAATCAGATACGTCTGTTTGAAAAAGTACTCGAGAGTTGTTGATTAATATGGAAGTTCCAGGAGTAGAGTTTGATCCAAACAGCATAAATACCCAGCTAAGATTGAATAAGGTTATTATAGAAAAATGCTTTTTTGGTCACTAATTACAGGGAAAATAGCTTCTGAATGCTTGCGTTCTTAAAAAAGGTCATTATAGCTGCAGTTCCCAACTATTTTTTTAAAACAGACAAATGAAACTATTGTGAACTTAGAGTTGAACACCGTAGATGGCGCTCCGTTTAAATGGATGTTGGCGTTCCAGAATGGATGTTGCTGGTGACAAAAAGGAAAGAATACCGTAGATAAGGACCCGAGTAGTACATCTTCATGCTTTTATGTTGAGTAAGCTTCTTTATAACCGAATCTTGTCAGGTAAAAGTAGTTTCATCCGTTATAACACTTGTGTGTTGCATGGGGATGTTGCTGCTGAATTACATTCAATTGTGATCAATTGTGAAAAGATCGCAGAAAGAAAATATCCGTTTGAATTTTCGATGCTTTCGATAACAACCTCATTCTGATTTGTCGATATGAAACTGATACATGGTTCATGTCAAGTCACTAAGCCCCATATCATCCTTATGTTATATTGGTAGCACACATAAAAATACCTGAATTTCCATCGTGATGTAAATATCAGTGGGTGTTTAATTTCAACAGCCTTTGCATGCAATATTTTATGCAATGTGTGAAATGTCTCTATTCATGTTTTAACTTTTATTTATACAGAAATTTACTCTTTTTTATAGTTTTGTAGTTTGCTAGAATAGTCAGTTAACTTTTAAAGTTTCATCCATCCAATTGAAGAAAAAATTCAACAAATAGGCCCAGACTTATTATGGACTGGTTCGTCAATGTTTGAGGGAAACCGAGCCAGTTTTAGAGGATCGATATTTCCCAAGTAGCACGAATTGTTATATTGGATGCATTTCTGCTATAAAGTGACAAATAAATATCTTGTCATTCCTATACTGGGAAACCGTTTGGGGTCCTACTGAAACATTGAAATAGTGCAGAAGGTATAAGCTATGAAACATATATTAAGTTGAATAGTTGTCAACATTCAATCGTTCTAATTGATTACAGTTACTTGATTTTGACTAAAATGAGTGTCAAAGAAGTTATATCAATCGATTTGCAACAAATTTGCAGCTAGAGGATTGGATATTACCGAAAAGTTACTTTTTTTGTTCAAAGGTAATTTAAACTGATGCTGGTTCACTAGCGCTGATGTGCCGTTGCTTGTGAAATTCAGCACCATCATGCTGTAATTCGGCATCATTATCCATCAGCTTGTGGATTTCAGGAAGAACTGAAATTCGTGCTAGTGCTAGTGTACATTATTTATGTAAACAGCAAATCACTAAAAATAATTCGAAAATTATCTGAACATTAAGCAGTGCTGTAAATAGATACTTCGATCCAGCTGGATTAATCTATCGATAACTTGTTTCTGAAGCTGAATTTCAGAATTTGAAGGTGTAACTCTTGGCTAATTCTACATTTATTTTCTTACACTGCATAGGGATATAGGTATCTCGAAAACATCTTATTCACTGTAATATTTAAATGATAATCAATAGTGAATATCATTTGAATTTTTGGTAATTCCATTCTCCCGCCTTGGATGTTAACGTTAGAGCAATACATAGTGAGACAAGTTCTACGAAATCTATCGAGCACAACATTTTTATCACTCATGGTGCTTTCAAAATCAGCTTCTGGAACGAATTATGAAACTATATGACTATGGAGTCGAAATGATAATATATAGCAATGACAGCAAGTCACTTTACCTCGCATTCGCCCCGAAATAAAGCCTGTCCACGTTAAATTTCATTCGTTAAATTTCTTTCAGTGTAGTTTTTGAATTATTTCACGAATCGCTGAAACGTTTTAATTATCTGACAGCCGAAACATTCTACGTTATTTCGTGATACAACACGTTTACATTCTTGTCGCATTTCGTAAAATGCGAATCAAATGGAAGTGAGAAAAGGCATTTTGGACGAACGGCAGCAAAATCCGAAGATGTTGGTACGCGACCTTGCTAAGAAACTAAATCTACAAACCAGTGACTCGGCTGTGGTTTGGAAGATTAGAAGCGGATTAAATCGAAAAAGTATGCTCCCATCAAATGGGTGAGAAGATGGTAGCCATTATGAGAAAAATCCCCACCTTTTTGTGTTTTCAAAGTCATATGTGAATTTAGGTAATCATATGTGAATATAGGTAAAGTAAAGAGCATGAAATGAAGGCGTGTAAAGTCAAAAAGGTGCCTAACCGTAATGAACAGCAACATTTATCTGCAAAAAGTCGTGCTAAGGAGCTTTTTACCAAGTTTTTGCAAGAAAATCTTGTACCATAATAGACAACGAGACATTTGTGCTGGAAGACTTGCAAAGACAGCTTCAAGATAGCTTCCGGCCTGGCTTTTTATATGCAAGGAAACGCCGTTTCATAGTATTTCCTGGCATATTGTGTTTAAACTCTCCAAGAAGTATTAATTGAGGTCGAAAAGTCAAAAGTTTTGTCTCTATCGGTACTATCAGCAAGGATGTGTACGAGAAATAGCCAATCCACCTAACTGTCCAGAGCTTCGCCCGATAGGCAAACACTGGGTTCTGGTTATGATGGGATTGATGGTTTCAAGAGAAAAGCCTGGCCACGTTAAATTCTGGACACCAAGATAATGTCAGCGAAAAATATCGGTTTCTTTCAGTATAATAGAGTTATACATACAGTACAAATAGTTGATCGAGATCACATGAATAAACATCACACTGCAATTGATAGAAAGCTTTTTCCTTCCATCAGTCGCTTACAGTTGTTAATCAGAAGTTTCGATTAAAAAATCTGGAATGATGACTCTTGGAGAGCGGTTCTGTATCGGGTGTAATGTACGCAACCGACGTGTAATCAAGTGATAGTGGCTTTACGTCACCGGCAATAGCTCCGTATGGCGTATGAAGTCAACTAGAGAAATAACAAGCTTAGGTTATAGCATTCTTTAGATCAACAACGGATGGAACAAAAAGATGCGAGGAGCTTACTAGAAAATCAAGACCAGTCAATCGATTTATAAAAAGTGTGTTTCTCGCATAAATGCATCTACTCTGTAAACAGGTTTTAGAGCCTCGAAGTCATGTTGGACTTCAACCGAACGATCTGCAAAAAATGCACTTCAGTTCCTCAAAATTATTTGCTGAATTACTTCTCAGCTAAAAGTATGTAGTATCTCTATGAAACATCCAATACTGAATGTAGATAGCAAGAGTTGTTCAGCAGATAGGTAAGAATGGTCTGTTAAAGGCAGGGAATCCTACATTTTAATATGTTATTGAACGGTTTCAACTAAAGGGACAATCCGAAAAGGTGGGGGTTCTTCGTGTCATGCACCATCCGGGGGAACTTGAGAGGAAGACGTTCGTGCCTGAAGCCAGATTCATACACTGAAAATAAATTTTCGTTTATATTACGAAATCGAAGGTAATACTAACAAAGCTATTCGTTGTTTTCTGCAATGAAACTGATTTGTACTTTTTAAGAAGCTACATTCGTGTTTAATGCCACACGCGCAACTGTCAAAAGTACTAAGCATTTGTTGACATAAAAAACATTCGTTCATTCTACGAAAACAATACAAACAGCTACGAGTAATTTGTTACCAATAAAAAAGAAACATCTCTCTGGTGGTTGCATAAACGACTGACAGAACTATTTTATCGGATCAAAATATAATTTAAATTATTATCTATGTCTACTTTGGCACATGTCGACTTTAAGTCCGATAGTAAAATAAATATTATTGTAAAACTGTTCCTATCTTCACAGATTTCACAATTGTTGCATATCTTCCAATTTACCTATTTCAGCTGAAGCCAAGAGATTGAATTTAGAGTATTATCATTCGGATATATGACAATTTTGGGGTGATAGACATTCGGAGATAGTGGTAATTTGGGGTAATGTCAAACATCCTTTGCAACTACCCATCCAATTGAGAATCTTTCAGAAGTCATTTGAAAACCTTTATAAACGAAGCAACTAAAAACACGATTGAAGCATAATCTTCAAACAAAACCTTCCAATCAAAGCATGCGGAATCGCAAGCGGAAATCCATTGCCCCATCTATTCCCAAACCTATCACCCGGATACGGGCAGAAGCGAGTGTTGCCTTCAAATGGCAATGTCAGACCCATCAATTTCACCCAATACCCCAGTTCGAGGGCGAATATGACCTTGGCATTGATGCACCACCGTAGAAGTAGTCGTCGTCGCCGTCGTCCACCGTCGTATCTGCCGCCTAAACAGCTTCAATGAAGTAAGTCAGTGAGTCAACCAATCGGTCTCCGTTTGCCGAGCCAGCCGTAATCAAACAACATCTGGGAAGGCATAAATTTGATCCATTGAAATGTGCTTCATCATAGCCGGTCATCATCGCCATCATCATCATCATCATAAACATTCAATATGTGTGAACAGCTTTCCGGATAGGTAGCTATATTTATCGCTAGACCCCCAACTGTCTAATAAAAGACGATCAAGCGTCCGATCGGACAAACGGTCGGGTTAAACAAACAAAAAAATGTCCGTTTGTGGTGTAAGGTCTTCACAAGGGGAGAAAGAAATACAAAAAAAGGCCGCCTCTTTTTTTTTAGAGCAGGGGGTGGGACGGGGGTTGGTGTGTTGAAGCTTAACAATTCATCACAGACGCCTCTCGTGTTTGTTCATTTCGTTGCGTACGGACGGAGAGCCTCAGCCTGGCGCCCCTCGCCTTTGTTATTAGGTAAGAAAGCTATGATTGGAAGCGTCTTCCTCATTTTCGCGAATCCGCTTCGTCAACGCGCCCGGTGCTTTATGATGCCAATGATTGCCTGTAATTAACCGGAACACGAAGCGCACACGCCCCGTAGGCCAGCAGCCAGCGCCACGCACACCCGGGTGGTGATTTATGATCGAAGCGCGCATCAATATGGATCCTATGGATGTCGCCGCTCTCCAGCAGTAGGGTTCCGTTTGCCAATGGTCCTCCACCGTCATGGGGGGGTTCGGTTAGTAAAACAGTGAAAAGAAGACTACTGCTACACGGTGGTTCGTTTGTTCGTATGCAAATGAACGGTCGCCGCGCGTGCTCTATGCGAGTGCGTGGCGGCAAACATAGTCGGGAAAAAAATCAGTGGCTGGGAATTTGATTATGTTAATTTAATTTGTTCGCCTAGGTGTCAAACAGATGATGATCCGAGCATTAAGTGATCACAGATAGGCCAAGTGGTTCATTGTATCGGGTGACAAAGGCGTGCGTTGCCTAATTGGTTTTGATTAACCTTTTTTGACGGTTAGTGTGGCGGTTTATCAACGGAAGTTATGGCTCAATTTCAAAAGAAATGAGAAGTGAGCAAAGCGACGATAAGCTTTTAAAGTTCGTATAATAGGTAGATAAAATATTAGTTAATGAAATTTGCTTCACAAAAGCTGAGAAATTTGTTTCAGCTTAAGTACTTGAAAGAAGTGATGTAAGCTTCTGGAGAGTTTTTAACGGCGATGTTTGATGGATGGTTTTCAGAATGTTGCGTCCTAAATTCGGTGACTTTTCATACCTTGATTTTGATTTTGGTTTTTTTTTCAGATTTCTCTGTCAATCGGAAGTGCCCGTCACATGTTTGNTCTTTCCGAAAATTAGATTTCCAGTCAAATAGTGAGTTTTAGCGAGATTTGAATACGTTGGACTTCAAAGAATCGATAATGCGTCTTAGTAACCTAGTAGTAACCAGTATTTTCCGAAAAAAGCATTTTTGATATTCAAAATGTGTGGATCTATTTCTTTGTTCTTATTGTATGACCATAATGTTCAGGGCTGCAATTGGTAGATAGTAACTTAAACTTTGAGATCTTGTGTTGTATTTGAAAATTAACTGTCTTCGTTGATAGATTTTCTTTATCGACTTTCTCTTCAGTACATCACGCGGCTACAACAAAATTCTCCAAAGAATTTTATGTTCAATGTTTTCCCAACTTAAACTGTTAGAAGAGCCACAAATTTCATGGTTTAGTCGTGTTCAGCTCAAAGAGAATCTCTATGAAGCGTATTGATCGATGAAGGTAGGCCATTATCAAATGTTACGTGAGAAATCAAATTTTAAACTTTCGATTTTACACAGGAAAAATTTTTGAATTTTAGCAGACACATAAAATTTCCCCTCGTTGAATTCGAAGAAAAAGAAGGCATAAACAACGACATTGTTTACATCTTCCATACACTAGGCTAGATTCAGGCATTATCTAGCTTAAATTTTCATGAAATATCTCATTATTTTCTGCCGAATCTAGCATTCCCTTTATGTGCATTAGATAACGCAAAAATTCAATGTTTCTTTTTATCTGTGTACCAATATGGTCGTGCAATCCTGAAAGTGTACATTCAATAGGTTTGGATAACTGCACACGTGTACATTGTTTGAAAAACATTAAACTGTCTACGTTATCTAATGCACATAAAGGAGTGCTAGATTTGTCATGAATTAATGGGATCATTTATGTAAATTTTACCCAGATATCGCTGGAATCAGGTCTGTTGTATGGAAAATTGAAAACAATGTTGTATGCTGTATGAAAGATTGCGAACAATTACGTTGTTCGCTTGCTTTGGCTTGAAATTAAATGAGAGAAAATTTTATACGTCTGTTAAAGTTCACTAGTTTTTGCTGTATATATAATTCAAAAGGTTTTGTAAATTCATTTCAACTCAATGATGTTTTCTCAAAATTGAAAAATATCAGATACCAATGAAATGTTGCCAGAAAACTAGTAATGTTACCAAGATACTTCTCTGAAAAAAAAGAGGAAGTTCATAGATTCACAACTTTAAGTACAACGCTTCTATGATCCAAATCGATGCATGGCAACACTGTGTTGTTTCTAGGGCTATCAAATTCCCCCAGATTGGTTCTTAACCTCAAACTAAAAGCATTAAAATCAGAGAAAGATAAAAAATGATTTAGATAAAGATGACACATTAATTGCTGGAAGTTGATTTGTAGATTCTAGTGAATTGTTACCGGAAATTTTGAAATTTTACCTTTATCTCTCTAGGTATTCAATAGCTGAATTTACCTATTGGGTATTACCCATTGAGTTAACTGAATTTACCCATTGGGTATTTTTCATTGACAGGAAAAGCAGCACCGGCGCAAAAAAAAATCCTACGTAAATCGAAAATCCGGATCTCTCTCATTACGACATCAGCAGGAAGCTGGGAATAGAACAATCTACGGTAACTGGAGTTCTAAATCGGCACAACGAATGTTTTACCATCGATCGGAATCAATAGTGTGGCCAAAATGGATCTCCGTATAGTGTAAAGGATTACAAGCGTGTAAAGACAGCTTTTCTGAGGGATCAGATCATAAGGATAAGGCAAAAAATCTGAATTAAGCAAAACTTTGGTGCAAGAAGGACTACACATGTATAAAGTTCAAAGGTGCTGAATCGCGATGAACGGAAAAAAGGTGGGGAAATCACGTGCATGAAATCTCTACACCCAGCTGTTGACCAAACCACATTGCCCCGCTATGGACGACGAGATTTACTTAAAAGCAGACTTCGAGCAACTTCCGGGCCTCCTGTTTTTTACTGCTCATCATAAGTTCGATGTTCCTGAGGACGTTAGGAAGAAAAAGATAGTCAAGGTGGTGCATTCGATCATGCCTTGACCTACCCCGCAGGGGGATGCTTGTCAGAAGTTTGTGTTTCCTGTTTAGGAATACTACCTCACAATGCCCTCCGCCCATTTCAAAAGAGAGAGAGAGAGAGAGAGAGAGAGAGAAAGGAGGAGGGAGAGAAGTCTATTCAGCTCTTCCAATTAGCGTAAGACTTTTGCAGCACTTCTTATAGCGAATGGAGGATAAATGGAATGTTCATTCGCCTAGATATAGAAAATTGAGCGAAATGCATTGTTTGAATGAGTTGTAGCTGAGATGGAGTGCTACAGCATCTGAAATAAGCTATTGACAAACAAGTTTGACTTGATTTTATGTGTGCCACAGCAATCCTGAAATTGATAGTTGATTGAATCCAAAAGTTTCTTTCATTATTTTTTAAGACTAAACTAATTTTTTTAAGACTAAACTAAAAAACTAAAAAATTTGCCTTTGCAATAAATTAATTACATTTTTCCTGCACTGCAGTATAAAAATATTAAACATTTCTGAACTATGTGCAAACAAAATGCACGAGATGAACTAAAAGCAGCCATATGTGAACTTCATCTACTACATTTAAGTCCTTGCCAAATAACATCATGCACTGAGTCGTTGTTACGATGATGCACACAGACAAATTTGATTGGTCAGCCTTACCATTATTGGCTGTGGAACGAAATGACCATTGAAGTATAGTGATTTTGAACCAACCATTATCATGGTCGTGAGCGACTACTACTGAATAATTGATTCATATTTACCACAATGTCAGAATAGTCCTTGTTACCACGGATCATGACTCAAGAATGCCAAGAGCAGTGGTGGAGCCTCGTCCTGCTTTCGCTTGATCATTGCTTAACCATTATACAGCAATAGCCGTTAATGATCCACGATATAATTCGTTGGAAGGCATAACGAAAGAATTTGACTTGAGATGAGTTTAAACCCACGACTGTATAGTTGCTTTCTCCATCGATTCAGAAGAGCTGTGTTCTGTCAACAATATCAACTTTCTTCAGATATTAATCCTCCGCTGAATGTAGCTTTGATTTCTGGAGAATTGTAGCAATTATGATTGTTCGGGTTTACTGGACTATGACGGCAATTATCAGTTTTAAAGAAACATTTGATTATCTGCGTAATCTAATGCATAACATGAAAAGAGAGAATGCTAGATTTGGTAGAAATTAATTGGATACTTCATGCTAAATTTAAGCCAGATACCGCATGGATATAAGTCTGTTAGTATGAGCAGATTGCGTACCAATTAGAAAGTTGTTTACGGTTGCTTTTGGCTTGGATTTTATCGATTTAGCAAAATTGCAATATTTTTTTTCTGTGTACTAACCATATGATTTGGACAACAAATTTTCCAGGGTGAAAAACCTGTTGATTGGCTTTGTTAAACAACGAGGTGACAGAAGTGACCTTTTTTAGTCCCTACCTGACATGTTATACGACCAAGTAGTATTAGCCAAGTCCATAGATATACATACGTTCTGACAAAGAGATGTGAACTGCATGGTCATGGGAATTCAAAATACCTCCCTACAAAAGATCGAACGATTGCAAATGTAGTACGGTACTGGTCCGGTCAACTGCAGTCTTCAACCGATCGGTTAATAATCTAATTGCCTCCATACTATGCAAGTGCTCGGAACAACGACATATACCAGTATTCTGAATGGAAAGAATCTGGGTTGGAAACCTACAGATCAAACGGTAGAACAAGTAGCAAGAATGTTTTCCAGAGTTTTGGGGCAACACTGTATGGTGCCTTGGAAAATTCCAGGCTGAGACTTTGTGCTTCATTCCATTCTTGGTCAGAGGGTGTAAAACTGTATGTCCATTTCTGTAAAATATAAACATGCTCAATACTGCCAACCTTCAACATAAGTTTGAGTATGACGATTTCAGAAAATATACCCAGCTTATTTAAAGCCAACTGCACTTTGCAGTGCTCAAATATCTTTGAACGGTTTGTTGGGAATTTCAAGCTGAAGGAGGTTGCTTCTCCAGGTTTGACACGTTCAACTTTTCAATGTTTACGAACAAAAATTCTCAAACTACATGAACTCATAAAAACTTGATTAAAATTTTGTTCAAAATCCGTATTTAGCAAACATTTAAACTTGATAGGATTATATCCTTTGAGTTTTGACACATTCTGTTAAACTATTACCGAAATGGCAGACGAATATGATGACTGGTTGTTATCAGCGTGTTGTTCGAGCTACAGTTTTCGTCAAATAATGCCCACCAAAACAAGAAGCAACACAGTCAAACCATTTACGTTTCACCATGAAATATGACTCATGTCAACGCGTATGTAGTTTTTCTGGAGTTAAAGTTTAACGTTGAACGTAACGTAATGCAACGTAATAATCAGTGAATTTTGGACGACTAAGAACCAAAAGTTAAACAAAAGAATCCGAACATCGTGCTCTGAGAAATTAAATTTGATCGATATTCATGGCACTCTAACAAGCATGTGCTGTTGTTCAGAATTTGAGTGAGTTTTAGTCTGACTGAACTTGATACCAGGTGGACTGGCGTCTCCCCTCAAGCATTTTGAATGAAACAAACATTTTGAATGAAAAATTAGCATCGAGAAAATATATATTGACAACTCTATGAAAAGCGCTTGATTTGAATAAATTTGTCATTCAATCTGACTGTTCCGTTTGCTTGCATTACGTCGATCCCAGATCAGTTTTTCATAGTGGTTAATTATATAATTTCAAATTGGATGGTAATTTACATGCTAACATGTTTTGTTGGAAAATCCTCCGATTTTGATGATCGTTTATTCATCGCCAAACAATTCAAATGACCCTTTTTAACCTATTTCATGTGTTTGAATGTTGATGTCAGCAAAAACTCGGATAAAATGTCACTTACAATGATAAATTACTGTAAAACATGTTTTCCACACTTCAGAATATTTGTCATGTTAAGTACAATTAATGTTTATAATACACATTAATCGAATTGAAAATTCTTCTTCTTTTGAAAACGTTTGAATTGAGCCAATCACCTCAGTTTTCCATTTCCAACTTTAGCTAATAATGCAGCTATATTCATCAACCACGAGCAATGCATGTAAGAATCAGTTATCAACTAAATCCAACACTGAAAAATCAATTGATGCGTTTAGTGTACGTGGTCGAAATAACACTAATCTCAAAAATGATGAGTTGTCAGTCGTTTTGATCAATCACTTCAACGGCATCACTGCTATAAAACATTTTACAAATCCCATCTTGTAAAATGTTCAATTTCCACAATCACCACATTTTACTCTCCCATGTGGTGTCGAGTCTAAGGTAAACACAAAGGCTAACAGATTACTGCTCACTGAAGCACTGTTTTTTCCCCATCAATCTAGCATTCGAAAACGCCGAGTACAAATCCAGTAGAAACTTCTGACCAAGAAACACCAACTGTCAGCATCGTTCTCGATGCGAACTGCATTTTTCATTCACTTTAAAGCATCTTGTTCGTGCATAAAAGTCCTCTCAATATCACAACGGTCAGTCACATGCCCGAACGGAAGCTTTGATGACCACATAAGTCCACCTCCAATTGCGACGACCATGCATTGAGAGCATCCACCGATGGAACTGGCACCTTGGCGTTCACACGAAAAGCCAATTAAAGTAATTAGTTACTGTCCACGCGATAGGCATCCTGTTGAATTTTTGCACCCGATTCACTCAATCGATCATCTTTCCAACTTTCGATTGTTCCGTTGCATAAAAGTCCATTCAAATTCCACTGGCATTAGTTCTGGATCAAAGTTCCTTTCTTCTTATCACTAGATTAGCACGTTAGTAAACAAAGTCCTCAGAATATTTCCTTTCCGAACAAATTCCACTCTCTGTGACATGATCGTCCCATTTGGGCCCCACGGCAAAAACAGATAATCAAAAGACACTAACCAATAGCGCTAACGACCTCATCTTAGATGGTCGACGCAGCAGTTTTGAGCTAAACTAAAGCAAACACTACTTTTCTGGACCACGCTGGTCTTGATACTGTTAATAAATTGAAGAAGATCGTCCGTTTTATACCAAAATTAACTTTTTCTCTCCACGCGTAGCCAAAACCAACCGCCGGTAGGGTGGCAAGGCTCGCGCGCGCGCGAAAAGCTCATTTCAAATCGAGCCGGAATGAACACCCGCCAAACGAGACGATGGGTGGGAACTCAGTTTCGCTCACTCTCGAACGAAAGCGAAAGCCCGTCGGGGCTGAATTCTAGTCAAGAAAACGCGAAACGACTCAATTGTTCGAAATTCCGAGCACGCAGACGATTTTCAAAGTCGAATAAACACCCAACCGCTGGCGTGGAATGCCCTCGGACGGAGAGTAACAGTCCAGCCACTCAGCAAAGGCTGCCGGAAAAACCGGTCATGAATGAAACCGAGAGGCCGAGAGAGTCGAGATGAATGAAAACGAAAACGAAAGTCCCCACCGGCCGATGACGGCGAAGACAGCCGCCACGATGTTTACTAAGGATTCAGTCGGCCAGTCACTCACCGAACCAAAGCAGTCAGTGTTTACTATGCTACTTGGTGGAGAAGCATGTGGCGTTTGTTGGCTGACTGACGGACGACTTCATGTAGTTGTTTTGGGCCGGCTGGAACAGTTATTTGGTGTTTGTAGTTTTCTCGTTATGATTTCCGTGCGAAGCGTAAGTGCGGGTTCGTTGTTTAAGAGGCGTTGAGGTCTCCGATCGCAGTCGTTTGTTCGAGAAAAAAATGAAGTGATAGTAAAACGGTGGCTCAGGGTCACTTTGAAGAGGGCTCTTGTTTTAATAGTTTTCGTTGTTCTGTCGATATCATCAGTGCACTGCAAAAAATTATGAATTTTAATAGACGTGTGTAATATTTTCCCTCGTTCAATTGGAAACCAAAGCAGGCGTAAACAACGAAATCATTGCAATCTTTCATAGAACAGTCCTTATTTATCGAGTTATTCATGATTAGTGCCTAAGAGCCAATTGTAAACAATGACTTTAAACGTTGATCATTCACTGGAGGAGGAGTAGTTCTACGATATCCAACTTGATCAAAAGCATACATTCCTCTACCAGATGCTGCTCTAAATTCACAACAGTGTTTTGAGATTCGTGAGAAATCAACGTTTGAACTCATTTTATACAATTGGTTTTTAGGCCCTAGGCATGAATCACTCGAGATCTAGGCGATATTCATTTTACTTAAAATATCATAAGGATTTATTCCAAATCTAGCATTCCATATATTTGTATTCAATAACGCAGACAAGGTTTCTTTTAAATTTTGTGGTTTGTGTAGTTGTTCAGTTTATGAGCCGTTTAAAGTGGAATATAAATGTGCAAACTTTGATATTGATTGTTCTCTATCATAGGTATTGAAGAGCCATAAACCACACAAAGTCATAATAGGCCAAGAGTTCCAAAACTAACCAATAGCGCTGAAAATTGATTTCATTCTTCATTTTCATTCTGGTTTGCTCGACATTTCTTTGATATTGTTAATCATAATTTGCTTTTTCTCGATAATCGAAAGTTATAATCGAAAGTCACTTAATCTAGATGCCCGTCTACCTTATAACCTTAATGACAGCACACAAGTTAGTAAATATGTGTGATACATATAATCTTACTGTTTACCCAGAACCATAAGGGTGATGATGATGATTATGATGATGCAATACTACCATCTACTGTCGCACGGTAGCATTCCATAGCAGTGAAGTGATCTGAAAAACAATTTGATCAGAATTCTATAGTTGTTTGTGATCAACAAGTTCTTGTATGAAGGGCCAAAAACGTTTCGGCGGGCCCGTAAGCAGAGACACTTACGCGAAATCCGCGAATATAGGGAAGAGAATCTCCTTCCAAAAGCAAGTTCACACCCACAGCGCTAGAATCGAGCCCTCGATTGCCAGAATAAACCCAAAAGATGGCGTCGAAAATCCCGCCCGCAAAATGTTAAAATAGTCAGGAGGCAGTCCCATGCTCCCTATCCAAATCGTTTCACTGGGGTGCCCTGATGGTCCCTCATTTTCTCCGTTATATGTTATGTAATGAATAATAAGTACATTTTATCGTGGTCATTTGATTGCTTATCCTGTATTAGACAATTTTGCTAAAAGTAATATTGATTAGGCATTCATTGAATAAATTTTATTTGACGTAAGGTCAAAATAGATGACAATTAAAGGACGCCCACATCAAATTGCATCACAGAAAAATCGCTGTAGAAAATTACCTAGACGACCGATCCTTCTCAAACTTCTCAGGCAATACAACATAACTCATTAGTAATATTTTAACCTATTTCGTTCAACTTCAAAACTTAAACTTCGTTTATTTTTTTCAACCACAACCGTTCGCTGGCACCTTATGCTTATGGTACTGTAGGTTCTTCATTAGGTTCTGTACAACATCTGACTGCAGCTTCTTCTGTACAGAAACAAACTTTTTCTTCATGTCTCCCTCAGATTTGACCTCATTGGGATGCGTCCGTAGCGCCTGCTTCATAATAGCCCATTATTTTTCGATGAACCTTAGCTCCGGTGCGTTGAGGGGTTCATGTCCTTGAATAAGAAAGTGACTCCGTTGCCTTCATACCACTCCAGGACAACATTTGAATAGTGGCATGAAGTTAGATCTGGTGTTGAAGATAGTAGGGCCCTCGTGTTGCTTTAAGAGAGAAAGCACGCTTCTGTTGACACTTCTTGATGTAGATCTCCCCGTTCACAGTCCCGTATGGCGCACTGTGTTTGCCACATGAGCAGATCCGTTGCCAATTCGTGTGTTTCTGGGCAAACTTTGAAAGTATCTGATTCCGAGCTTCCTCCTGAACATAAAACTTGTGCTGGGCGTTGAAGAACATTTGCCTCGGAAGCTGCCGGAAGTTGCTTCCGGCTCTGACGTAAGTCTCATCATCCATGATGAGACAGTGCGACTTCTTGAGCATCTGGGTGTACCGTTTTCACTCTCGGTCCTTGGATCTCTGAACAAAATACTTGGATCGATTCTACTTTTTGGTCACATCCCTGACCGAAGCATTGGGATTCCGCTTAATTGTTTCACGAAACCTTTGTGATCCTGATCACTAATAGAACATCCATTCTGATCGCATTTCTCCTTCCGTTCGATGCTCAGAGTTTCGTAGAAACGTTTAATCACACGACTTCATTGACTGCACGATTTGGATTTGTTTCCCAGTGTCCTGAATTTAGAGTTGAGGATTTTCCAGATGCTTGTGCAAAACCAATTCGCAACGTAGATTTTTGGGTGACGCCATTTTTTTTTAAATTTTCTTAAAACTGACAGCGATAAAAATACAACAACAAAAAAACACTCTAAACTAATTCCTGCCCAATATTTAAAGAGAAAATATCCAAAAGTTAGTTTTCTACTGCTTCTACAGCGTTTTCTCCATGACGAAATTTGATGTGGGACACCCTTTAACTGCCTCTATCTGGGATTTTGAGAGCACCTACTATCTCTCATTTGTCTGAAAACCCATTGCGAGATCCACCTGGTCCACATTCAGACTCCTATACCAACTTGGGTGGGTGTCATGGTGTTTATGATTTAGCAGAACTTAAATCAGTGATGCAGATCCAGTCCCACGATGTATTTAACACATGGTATTATTGCTCGCGGCTATGGGATAGGAGATATTCATGGTGATATTCTCACAACATCATTCCCAATGAGTTTCCATGCGATTACTAAATTCCACCACGTGTATTTATAGAGAACAAGAGTCATTTTAATACGTGCTACATTTGGGAGTATCCGGGGAATGATCCCTCATCGCAACTTCAAGTGATCGTTACAAGCTGCCCATTACGTTCCGGCATTTTTAAAACGTTAAAGTGGCAGTCTGTTTTACTTGAAATCATCCTCGATCATGTAAGCGGAACGCGCCCATACCCTTTTCTGAACCAAAGGGAAAGGAACCTTACTGTTTACACAAAATCTCGAGAAACTGCCCTGCATGAAAATTTAATTTGGAAGTGTTGCCTTTTGACGAGCTATGGTAGCTATGTTTAAGGCATATTATGCTTTGTTTGCCTATAATTCTACCGGTTCTCAACATAGTGTTCTAAATACACTTATGTACATGTTTTTAAGAAAAGGTCTTAATTATCTTATCAATCAGGCGACCTCTGTTCTATACACAAGTTGTCTCAATTCTATTTGGCGCATGGCTGCAGTGCTATGCAGTCCGCGAAGGGTTCGCCGGTCGCCTTCTACATAAATAATCTGCCTTGCTTTGCTCGTTCTATGGCTCTCTTTTTGGTGCCCGTTGGATCGTTATCGAGAATCATTTTAACTGGGCTGCCATCATCCTTGCGATGATGCATTCTTACAACAAGCGCAGCCCACCGTAGCCCTCCATGTGTCGTCTTCCACCTGCACTTCGCCGTACATCGTACGTAGCACCTTCCATTCAAAGGCGTAAAGGGTTCGTTGGTCCTCTACGAGCATTGTCCATGTGTTTGGCTGTTGAAAACTACCGGTATTTTAAATTGAAGATAATCAACGGATAATTTAACGATAAGAATAATTCACGTTTGGTTCTAGTCGAGCATAGCAAGGATTCAACTTGTTGTGTAAGGTTGAAGACTACGGTTATAGATTTTGAATCTTTGTTTGGCATTTTTATGTCAAAAAAACCAAACAGCAGTGTTGATTGTGTACAGAATCATCCCATTTCCTAAGAATTAAGTAATTCTGTTCCAGCATAAATGTTTAACATTCATAAGTCCAGATTTCCTTTCCTCCCGTCAGAATGGTCTGATTTGCGAGTAATACGTTTTAAGCGTTTTTGAACAACATTATTGTATGTGTGGTATCCTTCCCTAATGACTGTCCACGTTATATTTCGGAAACTTTTCTTTCAGTGAAGATTTTGAAATATTTCACGGATCGCTGAAACGTTTCACTTATATGATCTAATCTAATCTAATCTAATACAAACGCAGCCAGTACGAGAAAGCATCCTGGAAATAATTGGGTTAGATAACGCCCAATTATTTTTTTGTCAATATTGATGCTTGCAGCATATCAAAGACATGATACAAGCGTCAAAGCGGCCAGGCCTACTGCGTTGCATTTACCGCAAAAGATGATTCTGTAAAATGAGTTGGATTCAAATGAATAGATTTGAACCACAACGCATTTTAAGAATCTACAGGGGAAGAAGGATGCGTGGACATACCGTACCATACGCTCCGAGGTAAGAATAATAAAATAATATTCAAATAAATAATGAAAATCCAAATAATGAAAAAAGAACATGGTAATGATAATGTTGAAAATGGAAAATCAATATGCTATGTTTTATAGAATATAAGAGAAGGTATATTATAATGTAAAATCAAAATAATTATTACACAAGTCTGCAGATTGCTGTCCTGCTGCAATTGTAGAAGGATTTGGGCATATATTATGAACCTAAAAGCTTAGACAATGTATCATAGCCACGATTTTTTTTTACGAAACTTGGAAACTCCATTGATGACCTGAAATTTAATATAAAGAATAGTGTATCTTAAATGTATGCTACACCATGCAACAAATGAGACAGAGAAAGAGCGGTCCCGAGCACCCGACGATGACTTCAATTGATGCTGGTTTCCTCAACCTAAACATGAATTTATTTTTGTGAAAACCTGTATGTATTCATACAATAATATCTCTCATCAAGAAGCTGAAACGTTTCACTTATATGACAGTTGAAACTCTCCAATTTATTTTGAGATACTACATGTTTACATTCTTTTTACATTCAGTAAAATGGCCTCTTATGCTTGAGAAGATACCATGAAATAGTAATGGCTGATTGTCGGGGAATTCCTTGCCAATTCTGTTGTGGTTGAAAGTAAAAGTTTGACTAGGGTCGGTAAAGGATTTTTTCGTTTAGGAAATTTTCTCGATTTCCCTGGTTGGGGATATCCTCGGTCAGCCCAAAACTAAGCTCCATTAGTGTTGGAACTCCATTGGCTCTGTAGCCGGCAGGATCGGATATTGGTTTGTCTTTTAGTAATGTCCTTATACGGGATTCTGTGATTTGAATTGTAATAGTATTTCCTGATTGCTGGGAATGAACAGTTTTTGAAGAAGTTTACATCTGCAAATTAAATCAGTTCGTTTTTTTGCATAACTGGTTGAATTGCATTTAAATAAATAATCTAATGGATAAATCGTATAGCTCAAACCGTTGTGGCTGAGTAGTGGGACCATCATCGTCAATATGAATTAAGACAATATGCTCCTTAGTATGAATAAATTTAAATTAGAGCTCATTGGTTGATCTGATAATAACCCCGTAATACACCACGAAAAGATGATCTACCAGCACTACAGGTTATCTTCAGGGCCGTATTATGGACGGTCTGCCATCCACTAGCAACCTGCCATCGTAGCAACCCTGTTGTGCACAGAAAAAAAATGATAGCGTTCTCACTTGATTTGCAGCAGCCATTGCGAATACAGTCAATCAAATTCACTCGATGGTTTGTTTGTAATAGCAGCTCCACCCCGGAGCGAAGAATTTGCGCATATAAAACATCCTCTCCCTTCTGGAGAAAATTGTAGAACGGAAGCCTAGAAGCCTAAAGGGTCACCCATAGTTGATACGTTGCAGATGCGTTGGCGTAACTTTGACAGAAAATCGATGGGAAATCTGCCAATTTCACAGCCAGTCATAACAGCAGAGGACTGAAGAAAGCGTTAGTTATTGAAGCCTGTCAATTATTGTGTGGCGCTAGTGAAAATTTTAACATTTTAAGCTCGATTCACAATGGATTATATTTCTTTACAACATTTCTTCTACCAAACTACTAGTACCAGTAATTTAGATAAAACATTATAATACCTGGCTGATATTAAACGAGAAAATACCATCGTAGTAATAACCACTGAACTAGGTATAACAAGGAATATTTGTCTCTCGAATCAAATTTACGACAAAACACGACAAATTTCGAATATTGTGTTTGCTGCATAGAGCCTTCATGAAAACCGAGCTGTCAAATCACCACCACACGCAGCACCAAGTTTTCGGATTCACGATTATTGTTCGTGGATGACAGTCGCTTCTGTCCTGTGCCCAACACTACTGTGCGATCATAAAGTGTACACGCTAAGATAAAAGTACCCAGTGGAGCAGTTAAGTATGGGAAGCCAATTTTGGGTAAAATCATGTTTACCTACAGTTGGGTACAAGTTACTTACTTTTGGGTAAAATTTTACTAACTAAAGTTAAAAATGATTATACCCAAAATCGGCTTCCCACACTTAACTGCTCCGCTGGGTACTTTTTTCTTAGCGTGTAGCTGAAGCTGAGAGGAAGACCACGGGCAAGCTAGTCTCACCGTTCCGTACCTTGGCCCAAGAGTTTGGTGGAAGCAGCCAAATGGCGATGAAGTATCTGTTAAAGCATCAGTCGATAATGGCCGTTTCTGACAGCCGTATCGATTAAGATCCTTCTGTGGGTTGAATATCAGTGAGTAGGTTCTATTCTTTCCTTGCGGAGAACGAGGATATATACAGCACGAAATGCCTATCGAAAGTTGCCGCTCTTTCAATAAATATTACACGCAGGAGGATGTGTGCTCTTACAATAAAAATCCAGAGGCGTCCCACCCATGGATCGCTAAAAAGCTTATATTTGCAAATACAACTGCGTCTCGTTTAATAAGAAGGTTCAAGGAGCGCCTGAGTGCCCGAAGAAAGGAAGTCGTCTTTAAAGTGGCCCAATGGACAGTAAACTGGCCATGAAAGCTGTGAAACTAAATAGTGAATATTCAGAAACCGTCCAAACATTGCGGATGTGGTGGAATACGCGCTCGATTTACATGGAAGAGTGCTTGAAGAAGCGTCTCTTGTCAACCATAAGGAAGCACAAAAGATCCACTCTCTTTTGATCTGATCTAGCTTCCCGCCACAACGCTCGAAACGTGATGGATTCACCAAATCCATCGTAACTTTGACCAACTGAAAAAAATCTGGGCAATTATGAAGATGGAACTTTGCAAACATCCCAAAACTATGAGAACATAGCTAGACGGGCATTTGGGATGGAAGATGAAATTTATTTAACCAAATTTTGTAAATCATAACTCATTTGTAGTTTTTTATTCCCTGAAAACTTCAAGAAAGTTCGATATTCGGTTTAATTTGGATGATTAAATATGTGTGCCAATTTTAGCGAATTCAACCTTAAGTTTTCTTTAACCCATTTTCGCCGTTTTCCACAAAACATTTTTTTCGACGATATCGTATCAAAATATTAGTCTTGTGGATGCATTAATGAAATTAAGCATTTTTAGACGTTTTTTTTGACGCTTAGGAACACCGTGACAGCATGTTGCGTATACGCAACACTGGCGCATTGCTCGACAAATAGAATGCAACATACATTTTAAGCTCAAATGGTACACACTCAGCCACACCTTAATGGATGGATAACTAGCTACAAATAATATTTGGCCTTTTGTGAACATATTCCCATTGTGAAACGACAAAAAATTAAACCAGTAACTTATAGTTTATGATTGAAATTGTTTCCATAAGACATGTACCAACTCATACAATTCAATTTGTGAGTTTTTTTTCTATTGGTGTGTGTGAACACAGTCAGTAAGATAGCCAAAGGATATACCTTTCAAACAAACTAATTTGTTTTGATCGTATTCAACGTACATGGATACACGAATTTTTCAAAACCACTGTTGCGTATACGCAACAGCGGACGGAAATGCGTTAAGAATTTATGTTATTTGAACCCTCTTACAGAATGTTTCTGCTTTACTTTTTAACCTCTATGAGAGAAGAGTCTGCTTTAACACATTGAATTGATTTTGTGTTCACTAAATTAGCAAACTAATGATTCTTTCACAAAAGATCCGGGTTATTATTATTCTCAGTTATCACAAGCAACTTTAATAAAATTTTATTTATTCAAACCGCACTGGCTTAAAACAATGAAGTCCGCCTCATCTGTCAGTTCCCAGAGCCCTGCAGGAGATGAACCTCGGTGTGAGCTTTGCTTCCTGGAACGGGGTAAAATCGTTCTACTCGACCGAACGGCTTCTAACTTTACTCCAAGTGCCCATCGCATATATACTATTCAGCAAAGCAAAAGTTCTACTCGATGTCGTTTTTACCTACCCAAGCGTTCGATCCTTCATTTTCCATACCTCAACGCTGACAGAGACAGATCTATTCAAAGCAGTTTTTTCCCACCTGTTCTATTTAAAAATTCTGATAAGTACAAATTAGTCGAATTCCTCTCCCACTTACGTTCGTGGCTCAAGTACCGCTTCAGTTGAATTGTTTCTTCGTTGCTGTAACCTGGCAATGTTTTTGAAAATTAACACACAATACTGTCATAAAGCATTTCACCCTCTACCAAGACGACGTGAAGGGTTTCCTGGTATGTACCAATGTTAACCGACGTGTGGAACTAAAGTGTGTTAATTTCCATTTATCAGCGTACAGTGAACTGACCAGTTCAAATCAGACACAGAACAATAAACATTCGAATAATGATAAAGAATTCCGAGCAGAATCTTGCATTTCTTCTGAATTACTAATTGGCTGCGGGCGATGACCAGCAAAGCTGTGGTCGTTTAGCAAAGAAAATGCAAATTAAGTAGATCGTATTTTATGACATTAATTCTGCTAATAAGCACGAGCTCTCTACCGGCTGGTTTTATTGTGATGTTATATTTTCGCTGATCCAATGGCTAGTGATGCTGCAAACTGATATCAAGATGACCTTTAAGTAAATTCTTTCAAATATGAGCATCGCTTTGGTGTTTAATCAATGTCTAATTCACTCACAAACAAAATTAATCGCACAAAGTGTTCCTCCTGTTTTTTTTTCTGCCTGAGTGGATTTGTCAAGGTGCTTCAAAGCGGAGTTGACATTGGCCTTGCTTTCAACAAACAGATTACTTCTGCTGATGCGACTTTGATATGCAGAGGAATGTAGCTAAAGCTCAGAAATCCGTCATAAATCTCTCATCCATCTACTGAAGCGGAGCAGACGATCAAACTTTTTTCTTTTTTCAACAAAAACGCTAGATCCGAAACTGCTCAAGGCATTGGTCGACAATGAAAACGATTCCATCACAAAAACGATGCCCAAACGTAAATGCACAATGTTTATTTTCTTATAAGCTGTGAGCGAATATGGCAAAATGCCTTAAGTTAAGCTCGTCGAAAGAAGTTTAATTAAGCTTGTATTAGTATTTTACATATATGAAGGATTTTATTTTGGTATTAGATGGTTTTTTTGTTCTGCTGTTTTAAGCATATAATGTCAATCTTATTATCACCAAATATAAAACTTTATATTGTTTGGCATAACGTTTGCATTGAGAAAAATAGGCAGCATTCATCTTCCTTAGCCACATGATGGTGCAGCAACATTTGCATCGCCAATAATGTAGTGGTGAACATTCATTTAGCCGACTCTCATTTTTATATGTATTTCAGAAATAAGACACAATTGAATTATATTCTTCGATTTGTAGGATACGTTTCCTTTATTATCAACAACATCAACGCAACATTATTTGAAGTTGGATTTCCAGATAGAAATAACATTAAAAAATGGGTATATATTCGATCAGTCGGATTCGAAAAATTTTACGTTGAAAATCTATAAAAATAAAAATGAGTTGGGGTTTCCTTTGTCACGATTCAACTCGCGAGCAGAAGCACCGTTTGGCAAGATTTTTGCTTTGTTGGATTCGTCTTGGACACCGAAAGGTTCTTATGATGGTTTGAAACCCCTCTTATCTCTGGAAAGGGGGGCTCCCATACAAGTGAAGCACAAATTTCTGCATAACTCGAGAACTGATCAAGCAAACGAACGCAAATTTAGCATGCGGAAGTTTTTGGAGGCAAGTAATGTTTCTATGGAAGTCAGAGACCCCTCCCCTCTCTAGAAAGGGAGGCTCTCGTACAAATGAAACAGAAGTTTCTGCATATTTCAAGAATTAATTAAGCAAATGGAACCAAATTTGGCATGTGGGGTTTTCTGGAGGAGAAAAATATTTTTATGGTGGTTTGAGACCCTTCTCCTCTCCTAGAAGGGGTGCTGTCATACAAATGAAACTGTAATTTCTTCATAACTCTAGATCTAATAAAGCAAATGGAATCAAATTTGGCATGCGGGGATTTTAAAGGCAAAAAATGTTTCTACGATAGTTCGACACCCCTCCTCTCTCTCTGTTAGGTTGGGGGGCGGTGCTCCCATACAAATGAAACAAAAGCTTCTACATAACTCGAGAGCAAATCAATTAAATGGGGCCAAATTTCGCAGGTAGAGGTTTTTGAAGGCAAGAAATGTTTCAAAGGTAAATCGAGACCCCTCCGCCTTCTGTAAGAGGGAGGCTCTCATACTAATGAAACACAAATTTGTGCATAACTCGAGAACTCATCAAGCATATGGAACCCAATTCGGCATGTGGAGGTTTTTGGAGGAGATAAATATTTCTATGGAAGTTTGAGACTCCTCCGCCATCTGGAAGGGGCGGGAGGCGGGTTTCCATACAAATGAAACATAAATTTCTGAATAACTCAAGAACTTATCAGGTTAATAGAACCAAATTTGGCATGTGGAGGTTTTTGAAGGCAAGAAATGTTTCTATTGTGGTTTGAAACTCCTCCGCTCACTGTAAGAGGGTCTCTTACACAAATAAAACACAAATTTCAGCATAACTCGAGAACAAATCAAGCAAATGGAACCATGTGGAGGTTTTTGGGGGGAGATTTCTATATACATAAAAATGAATTTCTGTCTGTCTGTCTGCCTGTCAGACCCTTATAGAACTCCGAAAATTCTGAACCGACCTACGTGAAAATTTATATGAAGGGGTTTTTGGGGCTGGGGAAGGTTCTTATGATTGTTTGAGACCCATACTCTCTCAGGAAGGCGGGGCTCTGATACAAATGAGACACAAATTTCTTCATAACTCGAGAACTAATCAAGCAAATCGAATCAAATTTGGCATGTGGGGGGTTTTGAAGGCAATAATGTTTCTATGGTGGTTCAAGATCCCTCCCCTTTTCGAAAGGGCGGGGGGATCAAACAAATGAAACTCAAATTTTTATTATAATCGAAGTGCCCCAGGTGATGGTACGAGAACTAATCAATCAAATGGAACCAAATTTGGCATGTGGGGGGTTTTGAAGGCAATCATTGTATAGTGGTTTGAGAAACCACCCCCATCTGGGAGGGAGGGCTCCCATACAAATGAAATACAAATTTCTACCAAAAATGAGAATTATCCAGGATACTTAAACACAAAACGTGTATTTCTCGGGTAAGAAGCATGTTTTGATAGAAGTTTGAACCCCTGAAAAAAAACTCATTCCGAAAAAAAACCATAAAAGTGCCAGTTACATTAAATTTTCCTTCATTTAGTTGCAACCGTAGCAGCGCACGCACCGGGTTCAGCTAGTTACTTATAAAAACAAACTTCAAAGACTACTAACTTACTTATGCTGGTCCAACGTCCTATTAGGACCGCACCTGCATAACGATATATGTCCATGAAATTGAGGTTGCTTGTCTCCAGTTCCTTGAATGTCCTACACTTCTAAGCTCTTGATCCACTTGATTTAACCACCTTTCTCACTGCGCTCCTCTGCGTCTTGTACCGGTCGGCAAACGCCATTTTTGCGGGGTTGTTGTCCGGCATTCTTACAACATGTTCCACTCATTGTACCCTTCTACATTTATCTACTTTCTGGATACTGTGTTGGCCATAGAGCTGCACCAGCTCGTGGTTCATCCTTCTCCTCCATACACCGTTTTCACATACACCGCCAATAATGGTGCTAGACACGTGTCGCTCGAAAACTCCAAGTGTTTGCAGGTCCTCTTCGAGCACTGTTCACGTCTCATGCTGTAGAGAACTACTGGTTTTATCAGCGTTTTGTAACTGTTACATTTTGCACGGTGGCGAAGTTTACCAGACCTCAAGGCCTTGTGGAGTCCATAGTAGGCACGACTTTTGGTAATAATACGTCTCCGAATTTATCTGCTGCAGTTTTTATCCAACGTAACCAATGACTCGAGGCACACAAACTCATCCACCACCTCGAACTCAACTCCGTTGATTGTCACAGTTTTGCCTATGCGAGCTTTATCTCGCTCAATGCCTCCAGCCAACAGATACTTAGTCTTCGACGCATTCACCTTCAATCCAACCTTTCCAGCTTCACGTTTCAGCTTGGTGTACCGATCAGTTACCACTTGGAACATTCTGCCGACAATGTCCACGTCGTCAGCGAAGCAGATGAACTGGCCAGATTTATTGAAAATCGTACACCGCATGTTAAATTCCGAACGTTTAATAACACTTTCTAGTGCAATGTTGAACAGGAGGCAGGAACCTACTTGAAGTGCTTCCTGTGTCAATCGAGTCCGACTCGATTCCGATAACGCACCCGATATCTTCACGAAACACTTTACACCAGCCATCGTAGCCTTGATCATTCTGGTCAGTTTTTCGGGAAAAACGTTCTCGTCCATAATCTAACGGCCTTGAAGTCGATGAATAGGGGTATTCGCGACACTGTAGAATCTTCCGAAACGTAAAGATTTGGTCCTTTGTCCTTTGGGAATAGTGATCGCTCGATAGTTCTCACATTCTAACTTGTAACCCTTTTGTGTATTGGGCATACAACTCCCTCTTTCCACTGCTCCGGTACCTGTTCTGTATCCCAGATCCTAATTATCAATCGATGCAGACAAGTCCTCAACTTTTCCGGGCCCTCGTAGTTTAAGCTTACCTCGAACGACCTGCCACCAACTTTGCTGATAGTTGTATTTTCTTTTCTCACACGACGATTGAATTGTTTTCTAGCGACTTTTGCGCGTGGGACAACCCACGAATACGCTGCCACTTCATCATGGTGCAATTGTCAAACTAAGGAAATCGGCTCTTTTTACTCGCAGCCTACTATTATATGAATTTTTCAACTTTTAAAAAGGCCCGCAATATTCGACGAAAACAAAAAACTAAAGGGTGAGTTATGTCAGTGACATAACAGCAAAGTTAACGTAGGACTGCTTGTTGATTTGAACAAATTGATGTCATCGAATTATTAAATTTCTACTATATTTTATTCAGTCTGACCATGAAACCCTATGCTATTAGAGTGAGACTTTACTATTGGTTCTCCTCAAACATTTATAGAAACTTCTATTCGGGTCGAATGAATTGTTAATGATATGTTGTTTGTTAAATGTCCAACGTGCTTGCAAGTGTTAAACGGATCCTGTCTTTACTTTTACATTGAACATAAAGCGAATTACAACGAATAACATAACCTAACATCCAGTGGACCAGTGGACATTTTTGTTTTGCGAAAAGTTCCAATTAGCTGAATCGGGAATCGAACCCTTACTTCATGGTAATCGCTTGAACGACGGGTGAGGCCGCTAACCACTTGACTACGAAGATGACATGGGCGATTGATTTGGCCATTTTCTCCGGGACGCGGCTTTTTAAGCAAAGCAATGTTGAACCGGTGCGTGGTAATGAAAATTTCTATGAGTCGTTAAATTGAATTGATCAACCTGAAAGGACGGGTTTTAGTTGTTTACGGAGGAAACATGGTTCGCGATTGAAATTGTCTTCTATCTTCTTGGACTACAAGACGTTTGGCAGGGCACCATTCTGTGAAATGGTTACAACAGAGAAAAGTTTTTTTTCAGCTCCTCGTCGTTCCGGATGACGTGGGATGATTCTGGTCTTCTTATTTGAACACGTCTGTCGCATACGGATGCACAACGAGAACTGATCGCTTGGTCGTTCTCACTTGTTTCATAATCGCTGGCACGGTAACTGTGGCAGTATGAACCAATCAGAGCGTGGCGCAAATATAATGTCATTTTCGATCAATAGCTTTGTGCGTTCAGAAATTTTTCAGAAATGCTTTCATAGTGATGAATCGACGCAGAAAATCCTGTTTATCTTTTCGAAATTGCACAAAATATAGCTCAGAAAATTAGCAAATGCAACACCCATTTTGCACACAGTTTTTTGTCAACTATCTTATCCACAGTCGATCGATGATCTTTCAAAACCATATCCTGTATTTTCACTATGATTTCTGGTGTTCATGCAGTTTTAGGACGTCCTGAGCATGGATCGTCTTCAAAGCTACACGCAAAACCCATCGGTGAACGGTTGGAAATGAAGGAGAAGACTACTTTAATACTTTCACCATCTTTGCATAGGTCTCAGTAGCCGATAAACCTTCCAAAACAAATAATTTAATCACAGCACGATATAAGGGTTTTTTCATTATTAAAAAATATACTGAAACGTCAATTTGAAATGGCTTGTAAACATAGAATGAATAGACAGCCCGAAATGAAGTTTTGAGTAGGTTCTTATGAAAGTTGATATATTAAAGTTTTGGTTTTTCAACTGCTCCATAGACGTCGCTTTCAACACTTTTTAACTAACCTACTCCGAAAAAAATTGTATAGTTATACCGAAAATTTAATCATGGTTTTGAGGACTGTTGCATATAATGGTTGCAATAACCACGAAAATGGTCATATTAACCACGTTCATGGCATTCTTGACTATGATCATGGTAACAAGGAATATTCCGACCTTATGGCAAATGTTGGATCAACTGTTTTTAATGGTCGTTTTACCCATGATAGTAAGGCGTGGCCCAGTTAGAATTGGAACAAAGCAATGTACTATTGCACATATTTCAAATATACGTTAACAAAATAGTATTCAGTTTTAACTAAAATTTTCGACTTTTTGTGAACTTTAAAAAGTAAATAAAAAAAAATCATTTCGATTTCGAAGAAATTTGCTGACTTTTCCCGGAATACGTTTCATCAACCTGCGCACATTGTTCTCATCCATCGTTTTGGCAATCTTATTCCACTTGGTCTTCATTTCATTGATGTTTTTGACGACACTGTCATTCACCTTCAGATTCCTCTTCATAATAGCCCAAAATCTCTCTATCGATCTGAGCTGGGGACAGTTTGGTGGGTTGAGTTCTTTCGATATTAAATTAATACCGTTGGTTTCATACTACTGTAGCACTGTTTTACTAAAATGACAGCTTGCAAGATCTGGCCAAAACATGACAGGTCCATTGTAGGATCTGATGCAATATTCGCTTTCGAAGACATTCCGTTCTGTACAGCTCTGAATTAAATGATTTATCAGTGAAGAAAACCTTGGTCTTCCTACCGCAGCTAAATTTGCCTTGCCAAATCATGTATTTACGTGCAAATTTATCCGGAACGGCCAACTTAGAGGTGGCGACGTAGTGTTCCTGTCCTGGCATTTGCTTGGTGTCGGCTTTAATGTAAGTCTCATCGTCCATCACAATGCAGAACGGTTTTGTGAGCAACTCCCTGTACAGTTTTCTTGCACGAGTTTTGGCCACCGAGTTCTGTTTATGGCTCCAGTTCGGTGCCTTCTGGACCTTGTACACATGTAATCCAGCACGTTTCATTGTTTTCTGTACAAAACAAACTGAAACTTTCGCCTTTTTACGCAACATCCCTGATCGAAATGTTGGGATAACGCTTAAATTGGTTAAATAGCCTAGCTTCTCCGGATTTGATGTGCCACGTTTTTTGCCACTACCATTTTTCCGCTTGGTTGTCTTACGGTCCTTGAACGTTTTGATCACATGAGATATGGTTGAATGTGCGATTCCGAGCTGTTTTCCGATCCATCGATGAGAAGCGTTTGGGTTTTCGAAGTGAGTGCCCAAAATTTGTTGGCGCACTATTTCTTCATTCGAAGCCATCACTGAAATCACTCGACCGATTTTCACGAAACTCATTACACAATTGACACAACACAATGAAATATATTCAGTTAAAATTTCAATAATTTTTACCCACACGCTAAAAAGTTACGAACAATTGCGTGTGTCCAAATTTCATCGAATACAGTCTTTAACACAAACTTGAATTTGGCAGGAACATCTCTCCAAGCCGTAGCCAATTAATATTGTTGTCCCGGTAGCTATTTGAAATTGGTCTTTACATACACGTACGGTTCTTCATCCACGAGGAGACAGCCATTGAATTTTGTCAATACCTGATCATACAGTTTTTTGGCACGGATTCTGGCCACATCGTTCTGCTTTTGATCCCTATTTGGTTGTCTACAGGCACAGAATGACATGAAGCCTTCCCGGAGACGAATCCGTTGCACGGTACTGTGTACGGCGTGAATCTTTTTGGCCAAGTCGCGGTGTGAGATATTGGGGTTTGCCTTAATGTTCTTGATGACTTTGTTCCGCAGTTGACGGTTGACAGTACCCACTCGACGCTTGCTTTGAGGCTTGCGATCCGTCGATATTTCTCTGAACTTTTTCAAAACACGCCACACGGTATTTCGGGAAAAACCCAACACTTTAGCAAGTTTTGAAAAAAAAAAACAAAATCTACCTACATGAAATTTAGCGTGTAGGACCAACTACCTGTCATTTTATAAAATTTAATCAATGAAAAATTCATCATTTTGATTGATCAAACTCTTCAAAAATGTCCAGTTCACGATCAAAATACTGAAAACTTCTGTGAAATTACTGGGTGGGTTTAATTTCATTCACATTGTAAGTTTTAGAATCTGTTTTATAGAAGCTTCACCTTACCCTCCAATTCTCAAACCACACAAATCAAACCTTTCTGAAGTAACGTCAAAATCAAATTTTGCAACCCGCTATAAAGGAGCGGTTCCATATCATTTCAGCAACGAGTAATTTTCATATTTTTTGATTTGCATGAAACCTTGCATACACGTTTTTGGGGAAGAAAAACGCCGTTTTGCATACTTGGTTCGCCATTTTGAATCTAGCCTTACTTATGAGAAGGGCCTATGAAAAATGCACATGATATCTTCAAAAAATTGTATCTCGGAAACCGTTTGTCCGATTGGTTTGGTGTCTTCGGCGAAATTTTAGACAATTGTTGGTGCTATATGGAAAAAATATGCACGGTAAAAAAAAAATTGGTTTTTGTGTTTCGAACTAAAATATAGATTTTCCCTTAAAAGTGACCAGTCAATATTTTTTGAATTATTCTTATGTTATAGCTGACTTATAATGCTATCTAGTGCACAGTGAGTTGTTCTGGAATGAAAAAAAAAATTTAAAAAAAATTACAATTTTCAAAAAAGCTATTAAAAAAAGTCAAAAAAGTTTGTCACTCTAATTTTATGAAAGAACATCAAATTTGCAAGCAAAAAGTACTTCGGTAACATTTTTCTAAGATGCACCGTTTAGAAGATATTACTGATTCAATATTGATTTTTTGATAACTTAATAAGTTTTGGCCCTTTTCGGATGTACTCCGTGTTTTTTCAGTTTCAAAAGTATTTTTTTCGGAAAGATTGGAAAATTTTGAGTTAAAATGACAGTCGCATTAGTTAAAATGAGTGCGATGAGTTAAAATAGCATCGCATGGACCTTTTCCGTGCGATGTTGCGAAGAAATGCCATTCAGCGTCAATACCATACTTTGACTTAAATTTACAAAGGCTAGACAAGTTTTTTCGGTTTTTATACTGTGAAGCAGCACCATCTGACATAAAATAATTTTTTTTTATGTTTTTATTTTGATCAATTTGTAAAAAGTTTATCATTTTATCAATAAACAAATTAACAGCGACTGAATCATGTCTTAGTTCTTCAGAAATTATAATGAAGCTAAAATGTTTAATTTGCATATTTTCAGTATAATATATTACGAAAGGATGGATTGTGGCCTGTTGCACGTTCCAATGGTGTGATTGAACTTCATCCTGCAAAATGAAGCTGTAATTTTCAGAAAAGTCACAAATAGCTAAAAATTCACCATCTTGCAAGTTTTGTTTTGTAGTTTTCAAAAAATTTGATTGTTCGGTTTTTACAAAATCATGCGGAATCAAACTTTCTAATTTTGAGCTGAAAAATGAAACAAACTCATCGGTTTGCTTTACAATAGTTTCTAAATCACATCTGTCAGTGGTAACCCATTGTTCGAATGAAAGCAAACAAAGACCATGTTTACAATCCCAACTGTACGTAGTACAGCTAACTGGTATCTAACTACCTGTATCTAATACTTGTTAGCACGTTTTCAGCACAACGCACCAAAAATCACTTGAAGAAATCATTGTTCCTGATAGTGGGATTTTGTAACTTGTTTTTCAAAATACTTTTAAGGCAGAGAATTTCACTCGAATCTTTAAGTTGTCAGTGTCATTTTAACTCAAAATTTTCCAATCTTTCCGAAAAAAAATACTTTTGAAACTAGAAAAAACACGGAGTACATCCGAAAAGGGCCAAAACTTATTAAGTTATCAAAAAAATCAATATTAAATCAGTAATATCTTCTAAACGGTGCATCTTAGAAAAATGTTACCGAAGTACTTTTTGCTTGCAAATTTGATGTTCTTTCATAAAATTAGAGTGACAAACTTTTTTGACTTTTTTTAATAGCTTTTTTGAAAATTGTAATTTTTTTTAAATTTTTTTTTTTTCATTGTAACGTATTTTTCTCCAGAACAACTCAGATAGCATTATAAGTCAGCTATAACATAAGAATAATTAAAAAATTATTGACAGGTCACTTTTAAGGGAAAATCTATATTTTAGTTCAAAACACAAAAACCAAACTTTTTTTTTACCGTGCATATTTTTTCCATATAGCACCAACAATTGTCTAAAACTTCGCCGAAGACACCAAACCAATCAGACAAACGGTTTCCGAGACACAATTGTTTGAAGATATCATGTGCATTTTTCATAGACCCTTCTCATAAGTAAGGCTAGATTCAAAATGGCGAACCAAGTATGCAAAACGGCGTTTTTCTTCCCCAAAAACGTGTATGCAAGGTTTCATGCAAATCAAAAAATACAAAAAATAAAAACTGGAAAAATTTCCCACTTGTTCGTGGAATCGCTCAAAGGCGAAATGTTTCCATTAACTTCAAGTTTGATTTTCACATAGACTGCACCGTTCTCATCATTTGTGGAACAAATTTACACCAGCGAAACATAATTCATCTGATACTGTGGTGTTCTTCCCGAAATGAGTATATCGTCGCGTTTTTTCAGCAAGAAATACAATAACAAAAGCAACATGCTATTCTGCATAGCTACATGTAGATCTCTGCCGTAGAACAACAGCCTCGTTGCAACGGTTAAAGGCAATCCAATCGATCATACTGAACAACCGGCAACACAACAGCAAACTTGCCAGCCACCCCTCATTGCAAATCAGAGCTATTCATTTTCACCGGATACACATTTTCATCTCTGTCAACTGTGCGGGGTTATTACAGCATAAGCGTTCAATATTGATGGTAATCTGCACGTGCATTGCGTCAGTCAGTCGGACAACCAGCCAGTCACTCAAACGGTGGCATAAGTAGATGATGATAGGCACTGTTCCTACAACTATACAAGCTATGAAAAAAAGGTAAATCCATCAGCAAAGGGGCGGCTAGGGCATTAAGGTAACCGAGATGATGGTGATTGTGCATGTTTGTCCGTTGTTCCTGATTGTTGCCGATAGCTGTGATGTTTGCCAATGAGTTCTCTCAAAGTCGTGGAGCATGATTGCTTCGGTATGTTTGGTGGTCGGTTCGTGCTGAACATGCAAATATGTATTGTAATGTGAATGATTATTAATTTTGGAATTCCGTTTTCTCCTCACGAACGAATTGGCAAGTGTGAAGATTGCAATGACATTGTTTTTTTTTTTGGAGCCATTAACGTGGTGTTTGACACGGTGTGGGGCAACCTAGGAACACGGGGGGAAAGTTGGTTGGTTGGTGGTGGGAAAAGCATACAATGTTACGGATATGGAGCGTACTCAGACCTGCTTAAACTTAATGATCAAATTTCGATAAATCCCAAACTCCCTGTTTCACCATAAACGAAGATTGCTATAAAAATTAATCTCTGTTCGAAAACAAAAACAACATTCTCAGACATTCACCCGCTCTCCTGCCATTGAACCAGGATTTTTTAGCAGCATGTGCCACAGATAAAAGTGGTCGTTATCATCAGGAAAGAAGATGCAGAATTTCAATTCCCAAATCCCCAAAATTTATAGTGAGATGTTATAAAACTGGAATCTTGAATACCAATTAGCTCCCACAAGTCTGAACGAAATGGAAACTCGTGCTTTTTTTTTCCTTTTCAAACAGATTGTGACCTTCAGATACGAAATTAATTCACTTTCAGAAAAGTTCGTTCTCGATACCAAGAAGGAAAGAAAAAGCCATTAAAACAGCAAGATGCCAAGCGGTGGCGTCGCACTGTTTCTGCGGTCCTTATGGTCCTCGGATATTTTGGATCGTCCGCGGATGTTATTGATGCAAATTTGATTGTGGCTCATGAATATTCATATTCGGGAGGATTTTAGAAGCTTGATTTGGAATCCAATTCTAATAATTTGGATTTGTGTTGGACTATTCTGATTGTTGTGCTTGCTTTGATAATGAAACAGTTTATCATGTTATTTGGATGCAGGACAAAAGGTCGACTGACAAAACGTCGAAAGAATATCGTCGAATGAAGAGCAGTGAGACAAAAGGTCGAATAGCTCAAAAAGGAACTAAAAACCAAATAATTAGATTGAACGGTTCGACAAGTATTGAGCACAAAGTAAGAAAACACAGTTTAATGAGATATCTGGAGTTAATTTATAATATTGTTCCTTCAAACAATTAGAGTGCATTAAATTAGTGTTTTTCATACTAAAATTTTATCAAATCGGGTATTAAAATTTCGTTATCATCACTTTCCCTTCTTTTCACAACTGGTCGTAATTTATTGTAATAAATAAAACGTTGGATTCTATCGAATATTCAGCAATAAGAAAGGACTTCTGATCTTAGAACAAATCGATTTCATTTATCTTACTACAAATTAAATGATTCTAATTGCTGAAAGATTGAAGTAGACTCTGATCGCGAGAGGACGTGTTTTGTAAATTGATTTCGTTTTTTGCGTCATTTTTATTAAGGAAAAAAGAATGAAATTTGATACTGTTTGTTTCTTAAAGATAAACCAGTTTAAGTGATTCCAGTTGGTTTGTGTTCGAGCTAGCATGCTTATCTGTTATAGCACGGATTGTGGGATTACAAGAATATGTAATGAAGGAATCAGTATTGGAATCAACCAACTGTTACCAAATGTATGGACTGTTACGTCCATCGACCGTTTGGCCATCAACTACGCTCATGACACTCATGCCGCCTGAAATAGTTTTGTATGCACTCACGACGCTCATGGCATACTGTTCAACTTCGTCCGGTTCCTCTTGGTTTCCAGCGCTACGACTCAGGCTAGACCTCCATATCGATGATGATACACTAGCCAGTAGACGTTGCTTACTTCTGTTAGGCCCGTAGCGATTCGGTATGGTTTTGGCTACCGCATTGATGGTCATCGGCGCCACAGGCATAATCTACGTGGCTATTGAAGTTTAACCGGCCGCCACGTTGCGTTGCGGTCGACACGCCTCAAACGCACCGCGTACATGACCGCGCTCCAAAAGTAATGGAAATAACCCAGTTGATCCAAAATCATTGCTATGGTTGCTGTAGCTGTTGTGGCAGTCAACAACGGAAACCAAGTGTGATGTGGCAATTACTGCGGAGCCATATCGAGTCACCATTGACAGGCGATAGTCTTGAATTCATCCGAAGGTTTCGTGGTCGCCTAATATCAACGACGCCTTCGTATGCAGTGTCAAACCTCCTAGATGGACATTGGAGCATTTTCAGCAGATGCTGGACAACCTCACTAACCAGTTGGTGGGACGAAGTCCGGTTGTCATCGGGGGTGATTTCAACGGTTGGACAACAGAGTGGGGTATCAGATACACCAATGCTAGAGGGAGTAGCCTACAGGAAGCGTTGGAAAAGCTAGAAGTTAAACCGAGTCACGAAGAGTACCTTTATGAGAAATGACCGTGAGTCCATCATCGACGTGACATGCTGCACAACATCGCTAATGGAAAACATGAATTGGAGAATTTTTGGTAAGCATACCCACAGTGACCACTAGGCAATCCGGTATTGAATCGGTGATAAAAATGGCGAGCTGTGAAGTGGACCAAGAGGAAGATTCAAAAACTGGTGTTGGTACAAAAGCCATAAAAACCGCTAACGGAACCTGGATCCAACAGACTAATATGATTGCTGGACACACTCGGCAAAGTGTTCGTGAACAGGCTGACAAAGGATATGTAAAACGAGCATGGGCCGGCAGGGAGGCTATTCGGGTTTCGTGAAGAAAGATCTCCGGTGGATGCCATCCGGGTGGTGGTCGGAATGGCATAGGAAGCACGGAGGAAAAAAGAAGGGGGATTCATTCTGCGCTGTGGTTACGGTGGATGTCAAGAATGCGTTCTAAGTTCAACAGTGCTAGCTGGTCTGCACATCATGAGGGTTCCTGAGTACCTGCTTAGGATTAGGCGGAGCTACTGCGAGAACCAAATCCTGCCCAAGCAACACAAATGTGACATAATCCGTTGCAGTTACTTCATTGTGACTTAATTGAGTTGCATTCAAGTAACTTCAATTGTATTGCAACAAGTGTGCCGCTAGGGTGGTTTATGAAACAGATAAAAGGTTAAAGCGGATGGAAATTACTACGAGAGCTCCGTAAAGCTCTATCTTAGGCCCAACACTGTGAAACGCAATGAACAACGGAGTGCTGAAGTTGACACTACCCATTGGCGTGGAGATAGTTGGCTGTGCCGACGGCATAGCCCTAACGGTTACAGGAGAAACGGTAGAATAGGTCGAAATAGTAGCAACTGAAGTGATAGGGACAATGGAAGACCAGATTCGTGGGGCTGTAAAACAGTTCAGCAGATACAGCCTATGATCGGAAAAAGTTCAGTGAACTCAAAGTGTGCACTAAAGTATCTTGGCGTGATGGTCAACGGCCGCTTGAACTTCAACAGTCACGTTTATTTCGTCTGCGAGAAGGCTTCGAAGATAATTACGGCAATTGAGAGAATTATGCCGAACAATAGCGGGTCAAGGAGCAGTAAGCGACGTCTTCTAGCGAACGTCTTGACACATGAACACGTAGATCTAGAACTGCGCCATGGATGACAGCGGCCGAAACCCAAAGAAACCGTGCTCAGCAAAATACAATGCCTAATGGTCATGCACAACTTCGTCGAAGCAGTCTGCGTCATAGCTGTAATGATCCCCATATTTATCACACTAGAAGAGGACACACCATGCTACATGAAACGTAGTACGAGAGGCATCCGTACTATAAGAACAGAAACGATGACCAAGTGGCAGAACGAGTGGGACAACCTGAGGAATGGCAGATGGACCTATCCATTAATCACGAATGTTAGCTTAAGTTCTATCCGACGCAATTCCTGTCCAGTCATGGTGGTTTCAAGAAATACCTGTTCAGAATCCGACACGCCGGGTCTCTTTGCTGTCCAAACTGCAATAATAAGAACATCAGAACATGTGGTATTCAACTGCCTATACATTTCGAGGCAGTCCGTTGGTGGAATAGACACTTCTCCAGATAACATAGCCCAAAGTATATGCCACGACGAAAACACGTAGAACGCGGTTAATGGAGCAATAGAACTGAACTGATTTAACTGATGGATGTTTTCAATTTTTCGACTTGTCAATCCAAGTTTCATTTACTCAAACTTGAGTGACTCCGATTCTGAGGAAAGTGAGTCAAAAACGATTCAAAACTGAGTTTGAATGACCGGCCGTGTAACCACAAAACTGAACGAAGTCAAATCGAAACGCTAACGGAAGAACGTCCACCGTAGGGGAACTCTTCGCTGAAGTAGACTAGGTCCACCGCCGGGGATCAGCTGAGTCGATGCTGTGAACACGTGTTCAAAGACTGTGAGGGAGGGATACCCAACCCATCTATCCTTAGGTACCTTCTCAGAAATCAGCAAATGAACAGATTTTTTAACCTCCTAAAGGCTGACTGAAAGTAAATTGGTACACCCCACGCGCGCCGCTAGCACGCCTCTAGTGTTGGGTGTCGAAAATCTTTGGCAGTTGTTTGTTTACACTTCTATAGAGAACATATGGAGCAAATTTGATCAAAGTAGTCGTTCGCGTTCAGGAATAATGTCAAATGGAACTAGAAAGAAGAAAAAATAAAACACCTGGAAAATCCGGAGTGGTCCGGATCCAAGCTGGCTAAAGTGCTGAAGATGCCGAAAATAAAAGTTTGTCGAGTGCTCAAAACATACAAGAAAACCCTGAGCGTGGAAATGAATCAGCGAACCTACGAAAAAAATGGCACCGGTGATAGTCAGCTGCGCAGCAAGGTGTTGACGTGCGTTAAAACCCGCTATTTCGATCTGAGATGTGGACTGAAGGTACAACGCTAACTTTCAAACGGTGCGGAACATCCTTGCCAGGGATGTATATAAGTTGTTTTAAACCAATATACATCTGAACTGGCACATGAAGCAGAATTACGTAGCCAAAACGCGTGCAAGGCTCTTATAAAGGGTGTTCAGATCAAAATTTGGTCTAACAGTAATGTTTGTGAGTCGGTCAAAGTTTTTATTAATAAGTCAAATTCTTTTTCTTTTTCAAGTTCAGTTCAAACAGAATACAGGAGAAATATTCAGCTAAGCTTCCTTTTTACCAAATGTGAATTGCCGGGTCTTTCGTTTAACACCTGCCATAAGATTTTGTACAGTCTCCTTGTCCACTTTATTCACCGCATAACGCCAGTTTGCCTTGAACTGTTTCTCGCCCACACCGACTTTTTGAGTCTTCTTAAGGTTCCGCTTGACGATGGCCCGATATTGTTCGATTGGGCAGAGCTCTGGTGTGTTGGGAGGGTTCTTGTCCTTGGGCACCACTTGAACGTTGTTGGCAGCATACGACTTCATGGCATTTTTTCCGTAATAGCAAGTTTCCAAATCCAGCCAAAATAGAACGGAACAATTGTGTCGCTTCAGGAAAGGCAGAAGACGTTCTTGTAGGCACTCGCTCAGATAAATTTCCTGGTTAACGGTTCCGGTTGCAATGTTAACGTTGCTCTTCAAGCCACAGGTACAGATGGCCTGCCACACCAGATATTTCTTCGTGAACTTTGACAGTTTTTTTTTTTTTTGTTGGGGCGTAAAACCACTGCGTCCACTGAGTTGAACTTTTGTGGTATACCCCTGTTTACTATACTAATTCGCATCTAAAAGCTTGATCACCATTTGTCAATTGACCAGCCTAAGACGCGTCTCCCAGTCAGGCAAAATTGAGTTTATAAAACCCACCACCTTTCCAGGGTTTGCAGTCTAAATTTCTTTAGGTTGCATATAGCCACTGTACAGAAATTTAAGTCTGCTCTTGTACAAAGCATCACAACTGCAAAACAGATGTTCCGAGATTTCACGTTCCATGTTACAGAAACGACAGATATCATTCTGAACCTGGCCAATGTTTTTCAAATGATATCTACTCGGGCAATGTTCGGTTACTAGGCCAGTATAGGTACAAAGAACTCTCTTGTTGAGCTCCAGAAGCTTTTTACTAATTGTAACATTTGGAATTATAAACCTTTTCGCTTGAGAACACTTTGTGGTGACCAACCAATTGGTCGTCACCCTTTGCTCTTCCAAAGATTTTAATTCCATTTTTATGGCACAGTATGATATACCGCAGAATGGTTCTGGGCCAATAAACTGTGCATTTGAACCTTGTTAGGCAAGCTCGTCTGTCCTTTCATTGCCTTCTATGCCACAGTGTCCCGGAACCCAGAATAAATTTACCGAGTTCTCTTGGCACACCTTCCGCAATGAAAGAATGCATTCCCAGACATGGATGTACATTTATAATTACTTAACGCTTTGAGTGACGCTTGGCTGTCTGTAAAAATACAAATATTTGCATATCTATATTTTCTGTTTAGACAAACGTTAACACATTTTATTATAGCAAAGATCTCCGCTTGGAAAACCGTTGGATAGTTTCCCATCGCCACTGAGATTTCTACCCCAGGGCCGAAGATTCCTGCTCCCGTTTTTGTTCCAATTTTTGAGCCATCTGTGAAGAATTTTATTGAGCCATGACGAACAGTGGGACCTCCGACTTCCCAATCTATACATGACGTTTCACATATCTTGTAAGGGATGTCATGGTTTTCCACAGGTTTCATCCAGTCTCCATTCATATACATCACTGGCCCATTTTGAAAGCTTTGTGAAATGCTCAGGTGACCGACTAAGTCACCAGGCATGAAAGTTTTCAACCGTTTAAGTCTAAGCATGCTCTTTTCCGCTTCTAGTTGCACGTATTCGTGCAAAGGCAGCAGATTTAGCATTGCATTCAACGCATTTGATGGAGTGCTGCGCATCGCTCCTGTAATAGCAATCGACACTAGCCGTTGAAGTTTTGTAAGCTTTTTCTGTGCAGTAGCCTCTTTTGTTTTTGGCCACCACACAAGAGAAGCATACAATAGTTTTGGACGTATTATCGATGTATAAATCCACATTATCATTTTTGGTCTTAGACCCCATTTTCTGCCAAATGTTTTTGAGCAAATCCAGAAAGCACTAGTTGCTTTACCGATCACACACTCAAGATGAGCATTCCAGTTCAGTTTGGCATCCAGTATCACTCCTAAGCAAAAGGCCCACAAAATGTATAAAAGAGTTGGTAACAGTAATAATCTGACATACTATTTGAAGATTTGCGATGAACTAAATCTAGCTATTAGTAATGCATATGATGAGCATAATTCAATAACCGAACTTGAAATTAAGTCTTGTCCAAAAAAATTCTTCAATTATGTTAAAACTAAGCTGAAATCTGACAATTTCCCATCTAGAATGCATCTACACTCAAATGTTGGTGATAACGCGGAAGAAATTTGCAATCTATTTGCAACATTCTTCCAAGAAATCTATACCACGTTTGATGAAGAAGATCGCGATTATGAATATTTCAATTTCTTCTCAGAATTTTCAAGGGACATTGGAGTTAGTCAAGTCAAATTTCAAGACATTTTGGAAGGTTTGAATAAATTAGACGTTTCCAAAGGTTCTGGCCCTGATGGAATACCACCCGTATTTATGAAGAACTTAGCATTAGAACTCACAGCACCTTTATTTTGGCTTTTTAATATGTCACTGGAATCTGGGATTTTTCCCAAACTTTGGAAAAGTTCCTATCTAGTACCTATTTTTAAAAGTGGAAAAAAATCGGACATTTGTAACTATCGTGGAATTGCCATTATTTCCTTTTGAAGCAATTATCAATGAAAAATTGTTTTCTCAAATCAAAAACAGACTGACTAAGAAGCAACATGGATTCTTCAAAGGACGATCAACTAGCACAAATTTATTGGAATTCGTCAACTACTCACTGATAGCAATGGACAATGGCAACCATGTAGAAGCTCTTTATACAGTCTTCAGCAAGGCTTTTGATCGCATTGACATACCCATGCTTCTATTCAAATTGCGAAAAATGGGAATTGAGGCAGGAATCCTCAGATGGCTCGAATCCTATCTTACTAACCGTCAACAAATAGTTAGATTCAAAGGGAAGAAATCAAATCCTATTAAGGTCACTTCTGGAGTCCCCAAGGCTCTCACTTAGGTCCCCTTTTATTCATTTTTGTTTGTAAATGACATTTCCTTTATTCTCAAAAACATTAAATTTCTTATTTACGCTGATGACATGAAACTATTTTTAGAAATAAGAAACAAAGAAGATATCATGACATTCCAGAAAGAAATAAATGATTTCTATACTTGGTGCAACAAAAGTCTTTTACAGCTGAACGTAAAAAAATGTAATTCGATAGCTTTTAGTAGGAAACGAAACACCCCAGACATAACTATCAATCTAGGGAATCAGCCTGTTGAAAAATGTAAAAGAACAAGGGATTTAGGAGTTATCTTGGACTCGAAACTAACTTTCATTGATCACTAGCTGAACCCGGTGCGAGCCTTGCAACGCATGTGACTAAATAAATGAAAAATTAATAGAATTGTTTATGGTTTTTGTTCTGAATGAATCTGGTTAAAATATTTTTGTTTGTGTGTGTGTGTTATTTATGCAAAAAAATAAGGTTTGTGTTATTGATTTCACCCTTGGACCGGTAGTTTCTACCGGTTTTGCTTTCTCCGTAGAAGCATTTCAAAGACAAACGAAGCCGTATCCTATCAGTTTGTACGTAATTTTCTCTTGCAACTCTTGACTAAAAAGGGGTTCAAACTTCTATCAGTATATACTTCTTACCCGAGAAATACACATTTTGTTTTTTAGTTGCATGGATAGTACTCATGTTTGGTTCAAATGTCTATTTCATTGGTTTTAGAGCCCTCCTTCACCCTCTCCAGAGGGACGGTGTCTTGAACCACCTAAGAAAAAAATCCTGCCCAAAAACCCCCACATACCAAAGTTGGTTCCATTTGAAGAACTCTAATTCCAAGAACTCGAGCTTTGCAGAAATTTGTGTTTCATTTGTATGGAAGTCTTCCCCTTCCAGGCGGGGAAGGAGCTTCGAACCATCATAAGAACCTTCTCTGGCCTCAACAACCCCTACATATAAGTTTTCATAATAGTAGGTATGATTCTCATGTTTGGTTGACATTTGTGTCTAATTTTCATGAGAGCCCACCCCTTCCAGAGAGGGGAGGAATCTCAAACCTCCATAGAAACATTTCTTGGTTCCGAAAACCCCCACATCCAAAATTTGATTCCACTTGTTTGATTAGTTCTCGAGTTATGCAGGAATTCATGTTTCATTGGTGTGGGAGCACCCCTTCCAGATGCGGGAGGGGTCTCGAACCATCATAAGAACCTTTCTCGACTCCGAAAATCCCTGCATAAAAATAGTCATACCTGTTGTGGTAATTCTCAAGTTTGGCTTAAATTCGTGGTTCATTTGTATGAGAGCCCTTTCTTTCAAAGAGGAGGGGGTCTCAAACTACCGTAGAAACATTTTTTGCCTACAAAACCTCCACATGCCATATTTGGTTCCATTTGTTTGATTAGTTCTTGAGTTATGCAGCAAATAGTTTTTCATTTGCATGGGAACCCCCCTTTTTATAGGCGGGAGGGGTGTCGAACTATAATAAGATCCTTTCCCGGACCCAAAAACCCCTGCATACAAATTTGCAAAGCAGTAGGTATAGTTCTCATATTTGGTTGAAATTTGTGCTTCATTTGAATGAGAGCCCCCCTTTTTAGATGGAGGAGGGGCTTTGAACCACCATAAAACATTTCATGCCTTAAAAACTCGTCCATTCCAAATTTGGTTCCATTTGCTTGATTAGTTCTCGAGTTATGCAGAAATTTGGGTTTCATTTGTTTGAGAGCACCGCCCCCCCCCCTCCTTTCTCCTCATATGACGGAAGAGTCTCAAATCACCATAGAAACATTTCCCTTCTTCAAAAACTTCCACATGCGAAATTTGGTTCCATTTCTCTTATTAGTTCTCGAGTTATGCAAGGATTTGCGTTTCATTTGAATAGGTTCCCCCCCTTTCAGAAAGGGGAGGGGTCTTAAATCAACATAGAACAATTTTTTGTTTTCAAAAACCACCACATACTAAATTTGGTTCCATTTGCTTGATTAGTTCTCGAGTCATGCAGAATAGTGTATTTTATTTGTATCGGAGCTCCCCCCCCCCCCCCCCTTTAGGATGGGAAGGGGTCTCAAACCAACATAGAAACATTTTTTGTCTTAAAAAACCACCACATGCTAAATTTCGTTCCGTTTGCTTGATTAGTTCCCGAGTTATGTAGAATATTGTGTTTTATTTGTATGGGAGCCCCCCCCCCCCTTTATGACGGGGAGGGTTCTCCAGCTACTTTAAAAACCTTTTCTGCCTTCAAAAACTCACACATGCTAAATTTGGTTTCTTTTGCTTGATTAGTTCTCGAGTTGTGTAGAAATTTGTGTTTCACTTGTATGGGAGCCCCCCTTTCCAGTGAAGGGAGGGGTCTCAAACCATCATAAAAACCTTCTCCGGTCCAAAAAATCTCTGTATACAAAATTTCACGCTGATCGGTCCTTCCGCTCGCGAGTTAAATCGTGACAAAGGAAACTCCAACTCATTTTTATTTATATAGATAGATTACAATACAATCATCAACAAAGCAAATAATATGCTTGGATTTATAAAACGATTCTGTTACAATTTTCATGATCCGTACACAATAAAAACATTGTATATTGCATATGTAAGGTCAATACTGGAATATTGTAGCGTAGTTTGGTCACCATTTTCAGTCACCCATGAAGAACGACTAGAATCGGTGCAGAAGCAATTTTTACTGTATGCACTTCGTAAATTAGGTTGGACAAGGTTTCCGCTTCCATCTTATGAAGCCCGCTGCATGCTCATCAGCATCCAATCATTAAAAGAGCGCCGTGAATTTGCATTAGTATCATTCGTAAATGATATTGTTTCGCAACGCATTGATTCAGCAGAACTTTTGTCAAAACTTAATTTTTACATACCGTCGCGGCAACTACGAAATAGAAATATATTTATAACAAACCATCATCGTACAAATTACGCCAAATTCGGACCTCTGAATCAGATGATGGCAACTTACAATAAGCATGGAGAAAATGTAGACTTCACTATGACCAAAACAAAACTAAAACAATACTTCAATTCAATTAGATAATAACGAACGATTCAAAACATTAAAAATGTAAATCTGATGTGTTAGTTTTCTAAGGCGTACTGTATATATAAGTGAAACATAAAATGTAAGCACTATTGTAACAAAACGGTCTACTATTGATTGACGACAAAATAAATAAATAAATAAATAAATAAGTATTTAACCTGTTCACTAAGATGGATCTTTAATCCTCCTAGCTGAAACGCTTTTAGACTAAACTTCCTTTTTCTAGTGAAAGGTACAATTACTACTTTTGCTGGATTAATGCTAAGGCCCTCCTTGACACACCAAGACTGGGTGAATTTTAGGGCCCATTGCATTCTTTCTGAAATGATGTTGTCAAATTTTCCCCTCACTATAATGACTATATCGTCTGCAAAACCTACAACCTCGAAACCTTTTTCCTCTAAGATTCTTAGAAGCTCGTCTACAACTAAGGACCACAGTGGTGAGAGGACTCCTCCTTGGGGACAACCTTTCGTTGCTCGTATTGTAATAGACGAACTTCCCAGCTCTGAAGTGATTTCTCTTTTTGCGAGCATGGTATGAACCCAGTTAATTATGTTCATGTCAAAGTTCCGTTTCTTCATGGCACGAGCCATAGATGAATAGGAAGCGTTGTCGAAAGCTCCTTCAATATCTAACCACACTATGCAGTGCCGTAACTGTTGACTTACCAGACTGGTAAGCAAACTGGAACTCAGATAGTGGGCGCTTGTTCATGTAATTTGAATTGATATAATCATTCAACTCTTTTTCCATAGTCTTTAATAGGACTGATGAAAGACTAATGGGTCTGTATGATTTAGGATGCGTCTTGTCTCGCTTTCCTACTTTAGGTATGAAGATAACTTTTACCTGTGTCCATGAAGTTGGAATATGGTTGAGTCTTAAACTTGCCTTAAAAATCTCAATTAATGGCGAGATCAACACTGCTTCGCCGTTTTGAAGTAATGCTGGAAATATCCCGTCCATTCCTGCAGATTTGTAAGGCTGAAAAGATATCAACGCATTTTCTACCCTGGCTTTCTTAAAGATTTTGTCAGCCAAGTCATTTGCAGCAATTTTCGCTCCAACAGGCATTTAAGATGTCCTTGTAGAACTTTTTTCACCTTCAAGTGATCCATCTCTGATTGGATCTACACACAAAGCTGATCCAGGAAAATGTGTTTCCATAATCAGCTTTAACGTTTCACTAGGAGTTTTTGTAAAAACTCCATCCTCATTTTTCAGATTCCCAAGTTCAATCGTATGATCCTTTGCAAGAGCCCTCTGAAGTCTTGCGACTTCCGGACTATTGCTTATGTTTTCACACGTTAGAACCCAGGATCTTCTTTTAGATTTTCTTATTTCTTTATTGTACTCAGTAAGGGCACTCCTATAGGGGGTCCAATGTGAGGTTCTTTTCGTTTTATAAAACAACCTACGAGATGTTTTACGCAGACGTTCCAACTTAGAGTTCCACCACGGAACATCCCTGTTAGAGGACGATTCCTTGATAGGACAACTAATATGGAAAGAATTTAAAATCGTATCATTTACCTTTTGGGAAAATGATTCCAATTTCTGAACTGAATCAATTTTTCCACCATCTGTAAATAACTCCGAGTTTAAATGTTGTGCATATTGATCACAGTTTGTTTTTCTCGGATTTCGAAATGTAGTAGTTGACCGATTTCCTCCACTCCATTCGAACACAATGTGTCTATGATCCGAGAATGACGTTTCCTCAGAGACTTCCCACTTTGAAATACGTTCATAAATTGCACTATTGCACAATGTCAAATCCAAGACTTCTTGTCTGATAGCATTTGAAAAGGTTGGTTCGTTTCTTTTATTGCATATGTCTATATTATTTGATGAGAGATATTCCAACAAGCACTCCCCTCGACTGTTGATATCCGTACTACCCCATACGGTATGATGTGCGTTGGCATCACAGCCAATTATGAATGACTTATTATTTGCTCTGCAGTACTTGACAAATGAGTCGATCTCAGGAGGAGGCACCTCAGGAGCATCACCTGGAAAATAGGCTGAAGCCACTATGACTTCAGTTTTTCCTCTGGTGGTAGGCACCTCAACCATGACCGCAACAATGTCCCTTTTGAAGAATTCTGTAATGGGATAGCAATTCAGTGTTTTATCAACAAAAACAGCAGTTCTTGGCGTACTCTGATTTTCATCATAGAACAACTTACAGTCCTGTGTTTGAATACCAAGTATTTTTCCTTTATTAGTCCATGGCTCTTGAATTAGTACCACGCCCAGCCCCTCTTTTCTAAACCTCCGACTCATGATAGCAGATGCTCCTTTTACATGATGGAGGTTCACCTGCAGGAACTTAGTTGGTTTCATTTCTAAGGGTGGCACGCTCTTTCTTGCTTGTGCGGGGAGCGATAGACCCATCAATGTTTTTAATGGTCAGAGCAATAAGCTCGGCATTTACGTATGGAGTAAAATACCCAGTTACACCTTTTAGCCAGTTTGCTGTAATTTGATCCTTGCATTCAAGAGACAAATCACCTTGCCTGTAGCTACATTTTGTAAACTTAGATTTTACGTCATGGCTTTGCTCCTCTACTTTTTGTAGAGGAGTTTCTTGCAAAGCATCGAGCTGCACTGTCAAAATTTTGAGTTTTCGATAATCGTTAATGATTATTCCACTCTTTACCATTTTTGCCGATTGACCTCGATTTAAATAAAAGCAAACTCATCCTAAATTTTTTATTTTTTTTTGCTCTCTTTTGTATATTTTTTTTAAATTTTTAAAATTATGAAAATAGTTTTATATTTGCGTTTATTAGTTTCTATTTCACTTCGGCTTCAGTGAAACTAGCATCACTGGTATTTTATTACTTTCACGCAACAATATTTATGCGCTAGCTTTTAAGCAAGTTTGAAAGCTTCCCATGCACGTTCGAAAGCTCCTTATATATTGAACTTTGACAGATATATCCTAACTTTGACAGTTTAATGTGCTTGAAAGTATTTGCCCCCTTTCCTCGTCCGGTTGCTGTTTAAAATTCCTGTCCAAAACGCTGTTCAGAGTCTGCCTTGACGTAAATTTCTTCGTCCTGTACCACGCAATCAAACTTCGTCAGCATCGTCGTGTACAACTTTTGGGATCGTGCTTTGGTTGACGTGTTTTGTTTATCGTCGCGATTTGGAGTCACCACTTTCTTGTAAGTCGACAGTCCAGGTCGTTTTTTAGCTCTATCCACGGTTGAAGGCGCCACTCCCAGATTCTTTGCGATATCACGGACGGAGAGGTTGGAGTTCCGCTCGAAACAGCGGGCAACTGTTTTTTTCGTCGCTGTGGCCTCCGGTTTTCGGTTTTCCCTCGATTCCTGGCTGCCGACAAACGTTCACCGAACACTTTTAATACGTTGGTAACAGTTTATTTAGCCACATTCAACAATTTTGACAACTTGGCGTGAGAGTAATTTGGATTTTCGCCATGCACGTGCAAAATTTTTTTGCGTTGCTTATCTTCCTTTGACGACATTTTGATAACTGAAGTGCTAATCTCGATATCAAAATAAAAGCATGATGCTAGACGCACACATCTTCAAAATGAGGGGTGTGTAAAATTTAAAGTGTAAAGTGTAGAGTTTAAGTCCACCAAATTTTGATCGAAACACCCTTTAGGCAGATTTTAAATAACGAGAATAGCGACGATTTTACAAGCCCAGCACTTTCTTGGTTAAAAATTAAGCAACCATCTCAAGCTCTTCATCCCTAAGTGTAACAAACAAGTTCTCATAAAATTAATGTCACATATAGTTTTTTATTATGTTGTCCGTAGCTTCATCTCAAATGACTCACCCACAAATTAAGCGTTTTAATTTATAGCAAATACTAAACAACTGTTGCTTTACATATTGTTTAAACTAACTCATATGCCAAATTTGGCATCTATTTTAATCACAATCTAACATTTAGGTAGGTTTTTTTTAATTCCAGTATTTCATATAAACGGTATACACATATTTTCAGCCGCCACTGTATTGGATCCACAATCTATTCTGAATAATTCCGCTATTGCCTGAGGATGTTAAAAACATGTTTTAAGTTCATCTTGAAAGTAACCTATCAACGTATCTAACAAAAACTAGCATACACGCTATTTCCAAACAACACGAAATTGAGTACGTTTGAATCAAATCCGTCAAAAGTATGGCTACTCAAAAGTGAGTAAAGATAGTTCATAGTGGTTCAAGATGACAAACAGTCAACATCGGTATTTTCATAAGCAAAATTCAAGTTTCTTAACACACTAATGTGTTCGCTGTTCTGGTACCACATTTAAACTGAATATTTGTAGAAAACTAAGCCTTTGGACAGCTTCAGCATCAGCACTTCGTTGCGTTTCAAAGTGTTGGGCCAAGGATGGAACCCTCCGGAACTGCCGTCGTAATGTTCTCCGATTTCCGCCCACGGAGGTCTCGTGGATCAGCACCCGGTTCTGAAAGTAACTCTTTAGAATTCTACAAAGGAAATCCGGGACTCTCATTCTGTGCAGCGACTTGGCAATAGTCTCCCAGATGGTGCTAATAAAGGTGTTCTTAACGTCAATCGTAACAACGATGCAAAATAAGTCTTCATTTGGTATGACAAGCCGCCCCCTGTGATGCCAAAGGCTGAATGATTGCCAGACAATAAACAATTTAGAAAATAGTTTAAACTTGAAAAAATACCATCACTGTACAACGGAATAAAAAACGTGACAGCTCATGCAACGCAACTGCCTGCGGGCAACGCTTGCTGCGATCCTGATATCGGACGTAAAAGTGGTCTCGATGTCCAAATGGTACCCTTTATTGCTTACTGTGGGTTCGAACCTTCTTTTTCTTATAGCATTTCAAACTTATTGCTTTCACAATTCGCTTATTGGTGGCTCTCAACTTAGTGTTCTAAATGCACATCCACAGTTATTAATTGGGAGCTTTCGAGGCCAGCTACAAATTTTGCATCAGTATGATTGTGTGGCCAGTAGAATCATACCCTATGTCCAGGGAGTCGAGAAATTTTCTTAACAAAAAATTCCTAGACCAGACCGGGAATCGTACCTCTAGCATGGTATTGCTGTGTCTTTACCGATTGAGCTAAGGGAGGGCTCGAAGCTTACATGACTAAATAGAAAAAAAATTGATCATTATCTGCGTAATCGAATAACGACCCCTAATCGGTCGAAGATGGAAACCTATGACCTTTTTTGTTAATAGATCGCATCACTCACAGCAGATACCACAAATAAAACATACCCATACTGGGACAATCGTAAAGATGTAACTGTTGGAATAGATGTAGAAGTAGTCGGTCCCTAGAAGCAAAAGAAATCTAAATCACCATCCTTCTCTTTTCCCGACGAACGTTGATGCCGTGACAGGCGCCGTTACATAGAAAAAAAGCGTTCTCGAAAATGAAAATGGACCGTGAACTAGTTCACGATTTAATGATTTTTCCCTTTAAACGTTAGTTTAGTTCATGATTACGCGATTCAGTTCACGGTGTTGCTTGTTCTTGAATTCATGACAGCAGTTCAAGGATCTGGGCATTATCCGTGTATTTGCCATATTAAGGAAGGAAACTGCAAAACATGTACAAAGAGAATGGTATGCTAATCCCACGCCCCATTTGTTTCGATCTATGAGTAATTTTGCTGGTTCCGGTAAATCAAGGAGAAGCAATTACGAAATCTCCTGTCAAGCTGAAACTCAAATTGAATGACTCTTTTTTCTAACCCCATTTATAGTTATGTTCTTATTTGTCTTACAACCTTTTGCCATACAATATTTTACTCATCACTTTTAGTAACAAGCTTATCTTTATAGGATACCAATAAATTAGAAAATCCTCGCCATACTTCTCAAAAATTTCAGTATTGTCCCTACAATGCACGGACACATAATACACTAGTCATTAGCTCGCCATAATAGTTTGTTTTAACATCATCACCAAACTACGACACAGTAACAAAAGTTGGCTATTTGTACAATGTTTCAGTAGCTATTTCTGCATTTTTTTGATAGTACAATCGAACTCTAAGCTTAGGGAGCCTACCAATTTTCCTCTCACCAATCTTCTAAGACCATTCGATCAAACCCTGCTATCTCTAGGATAGTGATGGTTTGTAGCTCGCCCATGTTTTGAATTTTTATTCGTAGCATCATTAATTATGATTCACACACAGCAAGTGGCCCCCCTGTTTTAAACCCGCAACAATGAATTTCAATAGAATGTCACTTTTACCAACATGGCTTGAACCAATTAATATTAATGATCTAAACCGGCTAGCTCTCACGGTGACGGGCTAATAGATGGCCGTTCAACGCCTTAGTGTGTGCGGACTTTTTCCACCGGGTACCCTCTGTCAATCAAGTCAGATTTTGGGAGAAAAGTTGACCATTACATGATAAGTGTTTCTGAATCGTGCGCGCGCGCACACTACTCATAGGATACACGGCAAAAACGAAAATGACAGTCGCGCAAATGTGGGTCCCTTGAAATTAAGGGACCCAAGACAACTGACGCCAACCGATGACATAAGACAAAGGCGTAGGAAACGAAATCGTGAAGATATTACTTCTTAATTATGCGGCTAATTTCGTGCGTTAAAAAAATAGTCATGGTTGCCTTATTCGATGATGCTATAAACAAAAAAAAAACAAAAGTTTACAAACAGAATCATAAGCGTGTAGAAGCGGTCATCCTCGTCTTCAGTAGGTACGATCAAAATAAGGTTAGTGTGCAAAAACGATCATCCTTTTACTTTTTTATGACCACATATCACAATCAGCATTCGAAAGAGAATGTACATTCCTTCGGACGAGGGATAGTCGAAAGAAGGAAAACAAGTGACCTTGTATCGAATGTGATGTAATATCCAGAGGAGGTCCATCAGCAGCAGAGCTGAGCTGCGCAGATGGGTAAAAGTGTTCTCTTTTTTGTGTCTTCAGGCTATCACTTTAGGTCAGATCGGATTTGCGTTTACCGACTCGAAGTGAAGCACTCGTTAACTTTTAACCGCCTTGCAGTTTTCCTTCGATCTCTTTTTGCTACCCGTTGATTGTAAGGTGGATGAACGTCTTACTACGAAGGTGAGCGGATGAACTGGGGAGGCAACTGTGTTTACAAATAAGCTGGTCGAGAAAAAAAAATGAGTGTGGCGGGTACTAAGATGATGAGATGCAAATTGTTGCACGAAGTGTTTGGTATTGCATCTTACGAGAACAACAATCTGCAAGTCACTACTAACTCACTCGTGCCGCCGAGTGGTTTGTTAGCCGATTGAGTCAAGGTTTCTTCGGCGGCGGCGCAGGAAAAGATGAGCCCCGAAGGTCCGCGCGACATTCGCTCGTTGACATCCTATAAGAGTGACAAGTATAATCAGGAGGTCAAACGGTCAAGTTACCACCATTTTCAGCTCTCGACAAATGCTGCAGATTTGATGTTCGCCTTTGATCAAGGTTTAAGTGCTGTTTGTTGTGATTGGACGGAAGGCTTTCTAAAGATCAAGTCGAGCACTCGAGATAGAAGAAGGCTGTTAGTCACAGACGCAATAGACCTATGTGTATATCAGAAGGTATGCTTTTTCTAGTGTAATTTATAGGAATTCGCTCACGTTTACTTGTGATAGTTGGTGAAAGTATTTTGGTTTTTGACGTAGAACAACGTCTTTGTTTTCTATACTGGGGTACAATTTGAAAAAAATTATCGTATTGCTACCGTCACAAAAAGTGGTCAGGTTTTGAGTGTTAATATCTTAGTCATTTCTTAAAAAATATTCAAAACTTTGAAACCAATCGATTGGGAATATTTCAACGCATAAATTTCAATATAAATATGTTAATTTATGGCCTTATACTTTGGAAAAATTAACAACTGTTAAGCCATATCTTAACATATATATTTACTACTTCTGGCTTAAGGGGTCATATATGACCCCAAAAGGAAAATGGCTGTATTAAACCACAAACTTAATACAGGTGTACTTTGTTGTTGGCAAATTTGTTTTATATAATGTTTTCTAACTGGGAAAAATTAAAAAAAACATATGAGTTTAAGGCCTAATTAATGACATAAAACATCATGTATATAAATATGTTCCGGTAGAAAAAAAATCCTTTTTAATAGTGTAAAGCGTTGTTTTAGAATATAGTACATTTGCATACGTTTTATTGAATTCTCGTTAATAAACTTTAAATTTTTTTTTATTGTATTTTTATTGTAAGTGAGTTCAGAACTTCAGATCTACAGTAGTAACCTTATATTTTGAGGCTATATAAGGTGACGATTTGTATTCAAAAAAATTCAGTGAATATTTTTGAACGTAAAAGAAACTTAATGAAATAAACAAGGATGATCTAGGTCAACCAAACTGGCCTTGAGTCCAAAACATAAGATCTATTGTTGTAACAGCAGGTCTTTTTTGTGTGCAATGGGACTATATTTATTTAACAATATTCATTTATTAGTGTGTAAGGTCAACAGACATATTGCGTCAATCTTAGGATATTATCGGTCATCTAAACTGTCCTTAAGTTCACAACCTGAGATCTACAGTAGTAACAGTAGTTTTGGGGCTATATAAGGTGACCATATGTATTCAAACATATTTAATGAATCTTTCGGAAGGTCAAAAGAAATTATTTTATAACTTCGCAATCCTCTAGGTAATCCAAACTGTCCTGGAATTTAGAGCTTGAAATTTACGGTAGAAACAGTAGTTTTTTTCACTATACAGCGTTAGGTCACGTATTCAAGCATATTAAGTGAATATTTTCCAAGCTAAAAGTATACCTACTGTTGCAATAAACAATTTTTGGGCTATGGAAAGCTGAAGCGATGTGTATTGAAACATATTTATTAAATATTTTCAAAGAACAACAGACAACAACAGACATTAGGTTATCAGAACAATACTGGAATTCAAAACTTAAATTCTACAGTTGTAACTATAGCTTTCTGAACTAAACAAAGTAACGATATCTATTTGACCAAATTTAGTGAGTCTTCCAGAGTCAACAGGTATCTCGAGATTTTTCAGGTCAACAAAACTGCCCTTGAGATCAGAATTTGGGATCTATAGTTGTAACATAAGCTTTATACCCTATTAAAGGTGACGCATTCCAACACATTCAGTGTATCTTCTGTAATGTCACCAGTCGTTAAAAGATTATCTTGAGATGTTCAAGTTAAAAAAAACTGATCTTGAGTCCAAAACATAATGATTCTAATAAACAGTAGAAGCCGTAGCATTTTGGGTTATACAAAGCTTCGATGAATATTCAAACATATTCAATGATTATTCAACAACGTCCACAGACGTTTCAGGTCATTCAAACTGCCGTTCAAAACTAAAGGTCTACAATTGTAACAGTAGCTTTATGGGCTACAAAAAATTGCTAGTTTGTTGGGCATAAAATATCCAAAGAGTATCTCATAATGTCTACTGGTCTTCCCAGACTTTCAATGAATATATTTTAATACATATCGTAAGTTACCGACTTTTTTTTAAATCATTGTTATCATCTGTTATTGAGCACCAAATCAATCAGAATACATCATATTTTTTGTATAATAACGTTTGGAAAAAAAATAGACCTGAAAGGGTTAATTCAAAAAATATAACATTGAATAATCTAAATGGATACATTTAGTTACGTAGTCCTACGTCATCATTTCGAACAACCCAATGAAGCTGTACCTTGTAGTTTTATTTTACAAAAAAAAAGTGATTGTTAATTTCTCTTTTAAGCTATCGTAGTTTTTTTAATATCTAAGGATTGCCATTCCAATATATGGGAACCTTACGAAGCTTGTGTTCGCAATTGATGATTGCTTATAATGGTGAAGTAGTCATTCGAAACGGTAGGCAAGGATAAACATCTAATATACACCTGATTGCAAGCAGTTCCTATTTTTAGTGGTTTGCATTTTCAACTTTCAGTATTTGTCTAAGAAATATATTTTTATTGCTAGTAGATCTTATTATTGCTCCTTTACTGTTATGCACCTAAAAGCATGAACGAAATATCGCCAAGCACATTAAAGTTTAGTTATTGTTTAACCATATCGGTTGAAAATACTTTTTTTTAGAAAATACCAACCTTCAAATGATAGCTGTCAAAAATTCACGGCATTCCGACATTTAGTTTAAAAGCTACAGTGATTTTAGTCACGCTGCATATGTAATTTTCAAGACAATGAATATTAATGAGTTTCGCGAATGAATTAATTATTATTTTTTACGGGAAAAATACAATTGATGCAAAAACTGGCTTAATAAGAGTTATTCCAACTCTGAACTAGGAAAATCCACCACCATTGACTGGTATGCTGAGTACAAACACGGTGGTAAGGACACCGTTTATGCGCCACGGTCTGGTCAGCGAAACGAGATGATTACACGGGAAACATATTGTAAAAAAAAGTCCACAAAGTCGTTTTGGCAGCCGTAAAGTAAAGTTGCTGGAGATAACTGACACTTTTATGATCGCGATAAAACGCGTGAGCTTTATTTTGCACGAAAATTTGTCTATAAGATAGCTGTTTTCTAAATTGGTGCCGCATTTGCTCACAGTGGACCAAAAACAACAGCGAGTTGATAATTCCGAGTTCTGTTTGAAGCTGTTTTGGCGAAATAAAAAGGACTATTTGCGTCGATACAATGTACAAAACATGACACAAACGGTCAATTCAAAAGTTTCTTAGTTGGTTATATCGCCACAGGTAGAACATATACTCGATTTTCTTACGTTTAACGTTAACACACTACCGCCATCTGTTTAGCTTTATCATTCATCACAACAGATGCTCAACAGATGGCACAGGTGTATTGATGATTTGTAGTGCAAAATATTCGATGTGTTATGTCCGTTTATCGGTGATATAAATGTTAATAAATTAATGGAGATGGATTAATACAAAAATGTTAACATTTTCATAAAAACAAAAACTCGCGTTGTTACGGTCTTTGGTGATAATTGTTGATGGTGCTTATCGAAAATTATGCAGAAAAAATGCAATACCACCAATTTTAAAACGAGTTTTATTTCTGAATGGGACAAAAGAGGAAAAACAAATTAGCATAGATATTGTAGATCGACAATTGTACTTTCAGTTCACGTACTCAGTGTTTTCAAATTGCACTTGCACTTCCAAACAAGGGAATCTTGCAAAAACGTATATTTTTTAACATGTCATCCCCTACAATTTTTTTAATTCAATAATTGGCAACCATCTTGTATCTAAAATGTTCGTCATTTTGTACCCTAAAAGTCATTTTTGCAGAGTTTTCAAATTCAAATTGAAATAAAAAAGTTACAGCAAAAAGCTTGTTTTTTTAAGTCCCACCCTAAGGAATGTTAGACAAACTGTTATAAAATGATACGTAGATGAGATAGTAGTTAAATTGTTTCAGCAAAGTTTCATTAAACTAAAATACCTAAAATTTGTAGAAGCAAAAAATGCTCTAAATCATAAGAATAAAAAGACGAAATTTTTGTTATGAACATAAAAGGACACCCCTAAACCAAGAGATAGAACTTATTTTCTCCCCAAGACATTATCTGTCTAAAGGTAATGGTTTTCGAGTTATGGATTTTTGTCACGAAATTTGTCCATTCGTACCATAGTGCATGGATTCATTACTACACTCCTCAGACAAATCGGCAGGTAGCTGAGTGAACAAGCAGCCGATGAACCTCGCCCAAAGCGGTCAAAATCGCAGCAGGAAAAGTTATGGCGTCCGTTTTTTGGGATACGCATGGAATTTCGTTCATCGAATACCTTGAAAAAAGCTAGACCATCAATAATGATCGCTACATAGGCTAACAGGTTCGACTGTTAGATTTAATAAAAAAAATGTTTCCACAAGAAGGGAATCGAAATGTTAGAGAAACGTTGGAGTGAGTGTATTGCGCTTGAAGAAAGCTATGTTGATGAATAGAGTCAATTTTTACAAAACAAAATTGTTTTCAACGTTAGACCGGGAAATTTCCAGCCGATATGTTATTACATGAAAGCAAACTTAAAATTAAGATAGCGTACCGGGTTGTAAAGTAAGCCTAGCTCCTTCATTCGGCCGATGTACAAAAAATGTGAATTATTCGGCGATAATCAACTAAATCATGTTGCTATCAAGATTTATTTCAAAGTAATTATCTATCTGACCCGGCGAACTTTGTCCGCTTTAACCTATTTTATGATTCCGAGCATTCATAATTTAATTTTTTTTTCATCCTTCACCTCCGGTTGACTGTCCTAATTTTTAGCTGCCGACATCGCACGTACACTCAACTAATCCTGGTTATCAGTGGAAACATCAACTGGTACTAGGGTATGTGTCCCTTGACTCAGCCTATTATGCAACCATCGATTACATTTTTAACTATAACTCATAAAGTTTTCAAGCTGTATGCGAGATTCAACTAGTTAGACACTTGCTAAGATAAGTTAGATAAGACATTTGGTAGTATGTATCATGAAAAGTTACACCGCTCTTTTTATAAACTCAGAAACATTTGAGGTATATGGATTTAATGTCGGTCTATTGGCGCCAGATTGGGTCTATTCATGGATACAACTTCGTCCCATTCGATGGATTTATTACTAAATGAAGTCTTTGTAAGGTTTTTTTTTCCTAATTTTATGAATTAAGACATAGCCAGCTGTATTTGCTTTACTGAACACAAAATTTCACAAATCAAACTAAAGTAAAACTACTTCAAAACACTTAATTGATGTTCATATATGTTTAACAGGCATTCAATAATGAAAACATTATAATTCACTATAGAATGACTTTATTCCTTCGGTTCATGTTTAGACGAGTCACTTGTATATAAACAACCGCAAACTCATGCATTTCCACTGAAATTTTACCAATAACAACCTTTTTACTACGTTATTGATACAACAGACCATATTTGGGAACATACAAAAAAATGTGTCCTCAACTTTGAGTCTACGATTTTCGAGTAAAATCATTGTTATTTAAGCTGTGTGAACAGTTAGTTTGTAACGTGTAACTATTTTCTGTACGTCCAGACTACATTACTCGCTTTATCGATTCAATTAAGCCAAATTTAGATCACTTGAAGATCGTGTACATCATCTGTTCAGCTTAACCAGTGAAATCATGATGCCCCAAAAGTGCATGAAATCGAAAATTACGTGAAAGTGAACAACCATAAGTTGATTAATGTTGTCTCAATTACTTCGTATTACATCGGTCATCCTTATAGCAACATAATTTTGTTGATTATCGCTGGATTTATGACACTTTTGATACATAGGCCGAATGAAGGAGCTAGGCTAATATTACATCCCGTTACCCTACTTATTTTTTGTCAATTGCCAACAATTGATTCGAGAAATCTCAGCAGACGGATCCAAGGCAACTCGCATATTTGTCGACAACTGTAACCTTTATACATATTGCCACAGATACGAAAGCTTAAGCTGAATCGCTGCTCCATGTATTTTTTCTTATCCTTTATCTCGCTCTCGCAAACTTACCTTGCTATTTCAATTTGATAAATCTCGATTATAAGTGAATGGACATCGAATAGAACTCTAGAAAGCATACAAACTGATGTGATAGCATATGCCCTTAAGGCAAGCGTTGATTTCATTCGCTGATTCATCACACTTCATTCAAAGTCTAATAATTAATGCTCAAAAAGTTATTGGAATGCAGTATCAATGAGGACACATGTGAAATTGCGCAGTGTAAGGGTGGCGTATCAACGTCATCTACGGTCCATGTCAAGGATAACTCGATTAGAATAAAGTATACATAATATATCGAGAATCTTCCAGAGTATACATACATAATGTATAAGAAAATTCAGCTTTCGATGCACCAGCTGTTCTGTTGGCTGCGTTTTATAATAAAAAATATGTCAAAATTGATTGGTAAAACCCATAGTTCATTAAATTGTTCAAGTGAACCTAGCGTGCGTAAAAAGGTGTACATAATTCAGAAGTTGTTTTTCGGTATTTAGTGATAGCAATTTCAAGTACATCAATTACAGGTAGTATCAAGTAGAGGATACTCTAAAAAAAGCATATTGGTTTCGAGTTTTTTTGTTTTGATTATGCTTGCTCAATTGAAGTGGAAAACCAGTCAAAATTATGGACGCAAAAAGACTTCGTTCATTTTCTCACATCTTCAAAAGAAGGATTTACTGAGCCAACAGACTGCCGCAAAAAAAGTTTAACTGTTCTCACCAGTACATCTGACAAGAACCCCGGATTATACTGAAAAACAGATTTCCCCATGACGCTGGTTAATTAAAAAAAATATTCCGGAAACGACAAAAGTTTTTTTTCCTCATTCGAAGACGTAAATTCCAGAAAACGATCGATATCATTCCATGAATTGACTTCGAGTCCATGGACTCCGAGTCCATGGACTATGAGTTTAAACATAAGTTTAAAAAGATTCTGCCATTTTTGAGAGGGGTATTTCTAAGTCATGGTTCAAGTCGTCTGGTTTTGATGTCATGTAGAGATGTATACCAAACCATACCAAGTATACCAAGATGTATACCAAAACGAATGTTCGAAGAAATTTTTCATCCCGTCTCTACAAAATCATCATACAGATGGACAATACGTGTTTTGGCCAGATCAAACGTCATCGTATTACGCCAAAACAAACAAAATCTTTCTTGAATACTCATTCGATCCCATTTGTACTCAAAAAACAATCCGACAAATCTGCCTCAATTGAAGAATTCTTCAGGAATTTGAGCTCCTCGGTGTAGAAATATAACTGTAGAGCCACGAATTGCAAACAACTGATCGGTAGAATCAAAAGATGTGTACGACCTCCAGCGCCTCGACTAACCAGAAGATCCGACTGACCATCATCAATTTGTAATTGCTCCAGTGTTACCACAATAATGTTCTTCACTGACGGATTATTGATTGAGGAGTCCGTCGTATTACTCGAATATTGTTGAATATGTAGATGAGTGAAATTTTGCAATAAATACCCTACAAATATTCATTCCTAAATCGTGACATAATTCTACCGTTTCCATTGATACCCTGCTTATGCAACATTCAATAAATGTTCGTGTAAGTATTCCATGTTATAGCCGTTTCTCTTCTTATGTCGCCAGCCGCTATAGTATTCCGATTAAGTTAAACCCATTTGTACACTTGAAGATTAGCATGTAAATAGGTTCATGGCAGATCGATTCATGGAACCGTGCCTTCAGAGTGATCGGCACAACAACAAAACGAAACATGCGTCTACAATCCGTACATGCAAATCAAATGTGGTCGCCTTGTTTGCGCTACCACCGTCGTTGGCGTCTTGCACCATGGACGAAACAGTTTAAAGCAATTTCCACTGTGACCAATAATCTGACATAATCATATGTAATGATTTATCTTACGGAGGATTAAATTTGTACATATTATTTGATAGACATTTTTTTTTTTGAAAAAATTCCCAGGACATCATTAAATCGAGGTTCGTGCCTTACAGATCGTTGATGTCACTCAATAATTTCGACAAATTCCTGGGCTAATCAGGATTGTCCCAAATAATACTCAACAGCAGGAGCATTTTTCGCATGTGGTCAGCCACTTAATTATTCAAATTGAGACAAATGACTGAAATCTTCCGTGGTATTTCTCAACCTGACCAGGGGGCCAGTGAAGGCGTGGGTGTCTCTACCTTCAATAGTTGCATGCTGGTTTGGACGCGTCCGGCACGGTTTCATGACCGCTTCAAGCTTTTTATTCGCCATCAACCTCGATGGGAGAGTAGACAGTGCGTCCTATAGAAGGTCGACTGCGTGTTGTTGAGGCTTTGGTAGTTTCTCGGTCGCCGGTGCAGAGACAATAATAAGAAACTCGGTGAATGGTCGCTGATTTTGTCGGTATTCCACCGACAAAATACGTAACAGACAAAGAATCGTGACTGGTGTACCCGGCAGACACACACACAGACTGATCTTTAAATCTTACCACGAGAATGAGTCGCCACCACCCAATCAGGGGAAGGGACCCGCATTGCAACGCGCAAACTGCTAAAAGCATTTTCCTCTTGGTCTTTCAACAAATGAAACTAGTTTTTCATTCGAGAAATAAAAATAACCACGCGGCTACGCAAATTTCCGGGTGCATGTTCAGGCTCTTTTCGTAAATGCTGATGCGAAGATTTGGCGAAGCGTAGCTTTGAGATGAGGCAGGCTGCCAACTGCACAAGATCAAACACAACCCAATGGTTGATAGCACCGAAGCAGGATGGCGCAAAATTATGCATCATAATGAGAAATTAACTCTACCCTGGGTCGCGTGAAACCATCACTCTAGATTCGTGATTGGTTGGCAAATGTTTCGTTGAGTTGAGCCAGATTAGGGTAGTTGGTTTCTTGAGATAAATGTGCAGCAATGAGCCAAGTATTAATGTGTGCCAACATTGATAAGTTTGTGAACAGACGTGAAATTTTTTTTTAAGCATGCCAAGTAGTCTGGGGCCGATGCGAGGGATAGAAAAACATCTACTAAATTAATAATTCCTTCTTACTGAGTAGGTACGCCAGTGTTCTATGAGTTCTCGTTTCGCGCTCCCGATACAGTCGACTGTCTAAACGGGTGGAAAATTAGTCTGACTGCCTTGAAGTATAAACGTATGATTAAGATTGCCTTATACACAAAAGAACACTTTTTTGAGTGACAGAAAAAGGATGTATAAACCGAAGTTGTCAATTGAAAGTTTTCTTGACCCACATCCACATCTTTTTTAATATTTTTGAGATTTTTGCTGTACGACCCTAATGAAGATAGTTTTTCTGTTATTTTTGATACAAAAATATATCAGAATCAAATTGACCTACATGAAACAACTAACTCTTGTATCACAACACTAGTTGCATTCTATCAACATGATCGAATCGATGTGACACAGTTTCAATTCCACCTGAAAGCATGTTCCCCCAGTAGTGAAATTATGTTTAAATTTTGAAATTAACAACACACAAACCCTACGGCATCGTTCCTCGCGTTGTCTGAAGAAAGATAGACGAAACGAAAAACGAAAAACAAATTTTTACAAACAGTGCCCTATGTTTACTGCCTTGCCAACACGCTATTGTAGCTAGACCACGCATCTTTTTTTTCTGTAACACCATTTCTATAAAACCAAATTTTGCAAGTAATGAATGCACCCTAAACAAGAATGGTATTGCTAGTCTTCAATGAACAGCGGCCTGGCCAGTTACTCGTTGTAATGTGTGGTCATCTCTGACTAATTATCCGAAAATATAGCTTCTATCTCTCGCTCTCTTTCTCTGAACCAGCCGAAACCGGTTCGCGTGTGTTCCACTTGAGCGCCGTGTCGAAAAATTAATGTCGGCATGCTGTGACTGAAGATGATGTTGCGGTTGGCAAAAATGAGCCGAATCTCGTACCGAGCTTAGTTGCTGGACGATGACAATGCAAAGCTCGAATGCACCGAAATTTTCTGCTCAATTGGACTGAACTCTTTGTCGCATCAAAGATAGATGCTAGAGGAAAAGATTAACCGTTGGCAGTTATGTAAATGAGTAAGATGTGTATGCAGATAAACTAAGCAGCGTTGACTCGATGAAGGTGGTTGAGAAACATTTATTAGAAAGAACGTTGAGGAGGTTGAAGGGATCGAAAATGGCTATAAATGGGGTTTTGACGAGTAACGTAAGAGGATTGAAAATGTCATTGGATCTTTTCTGTGCAATGGTAGCATCGGATTCCGGGCCTAAGGTAAGTCTTTTCAGATGCTTTGCAGCTGATGTAACCAATTTTGAAATCTTGAAGCTTTGACTGGCCAAAATTGATTTCACTCCCGTTTCAGAAAATAATATGCGAACATAAATTTCATATGGTAACAGGATGATTTGTCAGCTTAGCTCATTTATACGGCCGATGCATCAAATTCGTCATAAATTCAGCGAAAATTGACAACATTATATTGGTATTATGATGTTCTTTTTTTTAAAAGCAGTTGAGATTTTATTCATCAATTTATATTTTTACACGTCAGTGAGATCTTGGATTTTCTTAGCTTTCCAAGCAACACTATTCTACTGGCTAAGCGAAAGAGATTATCGGCATGATTTTGCAATGATCTAAATATGGCTAAATCGAACCAGTACGCTAAACCTTTGAAACAGATTTAAAAAAAAGTAGTGGGTGCCTTGTTTCATGACCTGAAAAAGGCATTTGACTCTCTTAACCATGATATTTTACACAGATAATTAGAATAATATTGTATCAGGGGTATTGCTAATAGCATTATTCGTTGTTATTTGAGCAATAGAAAGCAATTTGTCTCATACGAAGCTCGAAAAGACAAATGAATACTGGAGTTCCACAGGGAAGTAACATTGGCCCTTTACTTCGTCTTATCTATATCAACGATATAAGTAATATAAGGCTTGCTGAAACACCAAGGATATTTGCTGACGACACAGCTTTTTTTTAGCCGCATGTTAACTTGCATCTATTTATCTCAAATTTGAAAGGGAATTTACGATTGCTACAAGAATATTTCTCAGTTAATCCCAATGATCTTTCGATTATCAAGGAAAGCTGTTTCAAAAGTTCCCATTTTAGCTATGAACACTGACATAATCGAGAAAGTTGACTACTTTAAATATCTTGGCATATATCTGGATTCTGCTTTATCGTGAGACTATTCCATAAATAAGGTTGCAAGTACAGTTCCCTCTATGTGTGGAATTTTAAGACGGGTTAGTCATTTTCTCCCGCGAAAATCTATGCTTTGTTTCTATTCTGCACATATCGATCCTAATTTGAACTATGTAATTGTTTCATGGGGTAGAGCTAATTAAGAAAACTTCAAATCTTGCAGCATTGATGCCTTATTACTGTTCTTATATCCTACAGTTCAAAACGAAATTTGACCAACTCTTGAGTTATGTGAAGAGCAAATCTTGTTAAAGGTTCCCGAGACGGTTACATAACCTATGTAGCTATGGATGCATCACCTTAGATTCACAATACCAGGCAAATTAATCATCTCTCGAGGTCCCGCGTGCATTCGGTTTTTGTTAAAAAACGGTTTTCATTTATAGGTCCCACAAAATATAATAACCTACAAAAAGATCGTTTTAGTCACGACATTACTTGTATACACTCTCCTCTGCATGTTGCCCCAGAACATCTCGATTGGGTGCAGCTGGGGCAAGTTGAGAGGGTTGGCACGCTTCGGGGACCACCGAAACGTCAAACCACTCCGTTTCCTCCAACGCCCACTTCGAGTAGTGGACCGACGCTAGATCCGACCAAAACACCACTTCGTCATCCTTGTGGTACTTTTTAATGAAGATGGCAACTTCTGGGAGGCACATCGTACTGTAGATCTCGCAGTTTACTGCAAGCCCCGAAAAAAAGGAAAAGGGGACGTGACATTCCCTTTTCACTGATTGTGAGCCACAGCAACTCCTTCTTTGGGAACTCCGTGTGCGCTATGTAAAGCCTGTTCACGTTATATTTCGGACACCAAAATAATAGCAGCAAAAAAATTACACATAATTCAACAAAACCGATTGTTTCTTTCACAATCATAGAGTTATATCCACATTAGAAACAGTTGATTAAGCTGTTAATCCTTTTTTCGGTACAATTCTAGAACTTTCTATGGTACACCCGCCGTCAGTTTCCGTACGGTATTCTCAGATACGCCCGCCGTGGCAATTCTCCATCTTCTCATGAAATCATCGGTACCATTTGCTTGCTTTTTATTTTCGAAGAGTTTCCGCTTAACTAGAGCCCGGTACTTCTCTATTGGGTGAAGTTTTGGACAGTTTGGTGGATTGGCTGTTTTTGGCACGTATTTGACCTCTTGTACCACCTTATGCCATTCCAGAATGGATTTCGCATAGTGAAGCTGCTTAAAGTTTTCGAGTACGTATGTTTTGTCGTCCATTATGATACAAGAAAATTTTTGCAAAAAATTGGTATGGAGCTCCTTAGCACAGCTTTTTGCAGTGAAATTTTGTACGTATGATTTTGGCTTCCCAACTTTGCGAGCCACATTTTGCACAGAAAGATTGGGATTTTTCTCAATAATGGCTACCACCTTGTTGTCGATTTGTCGGGAGCATACTTTTCGATTTCTTCCACTTTCAACTTTTCGATCCACAGTCAAACTATGGAATCAAATAATTTTCAAACGCAAAACACGGTTCTTTTCGGTAGTTTTAGTTTCTTGGGAAGATCACGTACCGATAAACTCGGGTTTTACTGCCGTTCGTACAATGATGATGATGATGAAATACTACCATCTATTGTAGCAAGAAACTTTCCATAGCAGTGGAATAATCTGAAAAACGATTTGATCAGGATTCTATACTTGTTTGTGATCATCAAGCTAGGAAGGGCTAAAAACGCTTGGACGGTCGCGTAGAGACACCTACGCGAAACCCGTGAATACAGGGAAGAGAATCCCCTTCCAAAAGCAAGTACACGCCCACAGCACTAGAATCGAGCCCACGATTGACTGATTCAACCCAATAGATGGGGTCGAAGAGTCTGCCCTCGATCCGCGAAATGTTAACAATACGGAGAAGGCAGTCCCATGCTCCCTATCCAAATCGTTTCCAAATCGTTTCTGTGAATCTATAGCGCAATAGTAAGTGTATATATTAAGCTAAATACATTATCGGGAAGATAATGTATTTAGCTTAATCAGTGCAACCATGGTATTAGAAATGATAAAAAATCAAGTGTTAACCTTTAAATTGACGAAAAACATTTCAACCACTTAAGACTAAACAGATCATTATGATGCCATCATGATTTTATCTATTTTCGCTGAATTCATGATATATTTGGTGCATAGGCTGAATAAAGAAGCTAGGCTAACATTACATCCCGACATTACATGTCTCCCGGCTGACGATGGCTTCAGATGTTACTAACGGTTGTTTGTTCACACTCTGTGTTGTTGCCTACATGTGACGAGAGAACTCTCTCCTCTTGGGTTTATTTTTAGAATACAATGTCTAATTTTTACGATGTAACCGTTTTTTCTAATTTTAGTAGAGACCAGTAGCAGAACACGTTATTGGTTTTTCTTTGCGATTTTATGATGACCTTTGGTTGGTTGCGTATGTTTTTTCCAACACTATATATAGTAGAAATTCAAATATGTTCAATATGTTATACATCATATGTAGAAATAATTCAGTTACATTAATTGTTATTTTATATATTCTCCGTGCGAGGAGTAACGATTATGATGTTGAAGGAGATGTTCGCTCATCACCATGAGGCACCAAGAGTGAACAACAATGTTTTTGGCTAGAATTGAAAGATATGAAGAGAAAGTTTTTGATAGTTCCGCTAGTGTGCGGCAGACTCGGAAACATAGCAGATGTTTTTAGGAAAATTGAGCGAAAAGGGCATGTGTACAGTGGTACTCGAACCAACGACATTTTTGCCTAACATCCCATTGCGGGGTAGGTTAAAGCAAGGACTAAGTCCGCCACTTTAACAGGCCTGTTAAAGTGGCGGACTTAGTCCGTGCTTTAACCTACCCCGCAGTGGGATGTTAGGCAAAAATGTCGTTGGTTCGAGTACCACTGTACACATGCCCTTTTCGCTCAATTTTCCTAAAAACATCTGCTATGTTTCCGAGCCTGCCGCACACTAGCGGAACTATCAAAAACTTTCTCTTCATATCTTTCAATTCTAGCCAAAAACATTGTTGTTCACTCTTGGTGCCTCATGGTGATGAGCGAACATCTCCTTCAACAATAATTCAGTTGTTTTAAAGTTCTTTTATATTAATTTGTTACATGAATTTGTTGGTTGACTAGAGCGAAGATAGATTCAAATGAAATTCCTAAAGAAACAATGAAAATAAACTTTTTCAAGATTTTTTTCAACGGCCAGCGCTGGTGGTGTAGTGGTAAACGTGCATGCTACTTGGCACCCCAGTGGATCTAGGTTCAATCCCAGTCCAGGTCGGTAGTTTTTCTGAGATGTAAAAATCTGGTTACGTCATTCTTCTGAAAGCGAAGTAAAGCCGATGGTCCCGGTTCATGTGTTGATGAGTGCAATATATAGGTGGTGGCGTCGCCTTCCTGACGTCGGTATGAGGAAATAGGCCGACAGAAAATAAACGAATAAAAAAAAAATAGTGGTTTCAACGAGAAACTTAATTGATAAGACGACGTTGCGTCCACTCAAAGACCCAATATAGTGTTTATGATCCGACATTACATCCAAATCCATCGAAATTTTTCATCTTTTAAAGTAACGCAAGCAGCACACAATGGTTGCAGTAACATGATTTTGTCAAAAATAAGTTGGAAACAAGTTGTAATCACTGACATGCAACACGTGTGCTGCTAGGGAAGTTATTTAACCTCTCGTGGGTCAGGACAGTAAACGACTTATTAAGCTCATCTAAGCAATCCTTCAATGGGTCCTCCCTTAGCTCAGTTGGCAAAAGCACGGCTACAAAGCAACACCATGCTGGAGGTGGTTGGGTTCGATTACCGGTCTGGTCTAGGAGTTTTTCGTTAAGGAATATTTCTCGACTTCCTGGGTATAGCGTATGATAGCACTTGCCACGCAATCATACTAATGCAAAAAATGGTACCTGGCATCGAAAGCTCTTTATAAATAACTGTGGAAGTGCATTTAACACATCGGTCAATAAGTCCCGGGCCTAAGTAATAAAACACAATTTTTTGCCAAAATTCATTTTTCTTCATTCTTTTAGAGTGATACAATACATTCCTACGTTTCTCTAGCTCTTCGATACCACCGGTGTTGAACAATTTATTGAGACCTTCAAAATACGCTTAAGTTTCAGAACACCTTTTCCTTCTTCAAATGAGGCCTTTTCTGGGCGATTTCGGCCTTCAAACTATCCAACAAACCGATATAATAGTTTCTGTTGATATTTTTCCATGTTCCAAGTATTCAATGAATAAAATTCCATGCGCATCCCAAAATACAAAGGCCATTTCCGTGCGCACGCCACTCAGCAGACTTCCGATTTGATTTCGAAGTGAAGTGGTGAATCCATGTTTCATCCATTGTGTTGTATTGACGCAAAAAGTCCTTCTTATTTCGCGTGAACATCTTCAAACAGCTCTTTGAATCATCGAATCGTTGTTATTGTTGCTCTGGTGTGAGCAACCGCGGCACCCATTTGGAAAACAGCTTTGAGAAGGTCCAATAATTATGTCACGCAGTAGGGGGGGGTTGGAAAAACGAGACGGACGAGACGGGAAAAAAATTGAAAGTCCATACAAAAAAACGTGATAGGCGGGGGGGGTAGTTATAAAATGTCACATTTTTAGTGACATAATTAATGGACGTTCCCTTTTCGATACACAAATGTTCGTTTATGATAGTGTAAACACTACTTTTTGATAGCTTCAGAGAGTCAGCTATCTCTTGCAACTTCACTTTGCGATAGGACCAGTAGGTTCCGAAAATATATGATTTTTTGCTTGGCTCAACCAGTACTAGCACATCGGTCCCAAGCTCGGTCACAAGCTTAATAATGCGCCCCTAATAATGAACTCACACGAACACACTCTCAAATATTCTGTCAAAATAACACAGCAAATCAAAACAAAGGCGCAAATATGTGTAGCAAGGTGCTGACTTCAAGGTGTACTTTGGACCAAGGGGTTCCACAACAGTGAACCAATTTCAAATCGCTAGTTGCATATTGATTGTTGATTATATTCAAGGTTTTTTTCAATATTTTCCGGAATAACTGCCTCATTTGGCAGACCAAGGTGTTCAACATCATCGGTGTCCGTACGACTACGTTTGAAATTGGAAAACCATCGTTTGATGGTCGTTTTCGATGGGACAGAGTCCGTATAACATTTTTCAAGCCAAGTTTGGGCTTGAACTGTGTTTTTCCCCATCAAAAATCAATGGTATATTAACACACGAAATTGCTTTGAATCCATCGTTTTTAAGAATCACAAAAGTAGCGTCACTCAAACCACTGCAACTCGATAAATAATGAACCAAACGTCATGAAATTTTGACAGTAGGTTGATACTTTCGAAAAATCATATGTATATATTATTAGTGACGCCATCTGATAGTTAGGCCTGGGGCTTATTGGCCGATGTGTTAGAACACTAAGTTGAGGGCAAGCAATATGCTTGAAACGATACACTGAAGTAAATAGTGGATTTTTGTTGACAACTCAGTTACTTTATGAGTTAAAATTTAAAAGTCCATTATTTCTTGCTAGGCTGAGTCATGGGCCACATACACTGTTACTGAAAAAAAATCATTCATTATGGTTTTAAGATAATTTAAGGTTTCAACTAAACATTACGTTTTCAATACACTATTAGTCTCTCTAGGTCAATTTTCATTTTCATTTTTTTTCCATAAACAACTATTCTGGAACTGCAATAAATTTGTAATTTTCTCCGACTTGAAGTATAAGTCAGGAAATAAAGCTCAATTGATTTTTTTTTAAATACTCTTCTTGTACGAAATTTATGTGCATTTAGTTGGTATTTTTGGAACACAGTTTGTGACTTGCACCTACGACAAGGTAAGGTAGCGATAATATTACAAGAAACAGTGGGAAAATTTCTCACCGTTTAATTCCAAACATTTTCAGGATACCTCAAATCAAGATTTTGGTGAAATGCTGCTATCGCTGAAAACGAACAAAAACGTGCTCAAGAACCATAGCACTCTACACTTTAACATTTTACAACATTTTTTGAATTTCAGGATCAACCAGATTGAGATCTTATATAATAGATGCGAGTCTTTGTAGTATTTTTCATTTACATAAATATATAAACTATTATATAAATCATTCATGGGAATGGGAGGGACCATCAAGGCACCCGATTGAAGCACTCTGGATGGGGTGAGTGGGAATACCAACTCCCCATTGCTAAAAGTTTTTGAATAGAGGGCGGGCTCTTCTCCTCGCCCATTGGGGCATCTTCATGTTAGATAGCTCACTCTTTTGACCAATAGCTCAATCTTGATGTTGGGAGGAGATTCTTTATATTCCTGTGGAAACATATAAGCGATGTTGTCTATCGATCCTTCCGACCCGTTTTTGGTTATTAAACCTTGATCAAGTCAATCAGAGAGGAGAGCCCATTGCTGTCGAACTTAGTTTCTGTACTACAATGGGTGGTAGTACATATCATACATCATACATACATTGTCATTGCCAGGAGGCATGATTATTCACGATTAGAATATGTTCTGGGATAGAAATTGGAATAATGAGAATCGAGAAGTCTTCTTGATTTTAAGTATTGAATATCGGATTGGCTTTCAAATATATTTATATATATAATATTGAATAATCAAAACGTTCTATCTACTAATCAAGAATTAAAAGAAAAACCTGACTGAGCCAAATCGGGACAATATATTCCAAGTCGAGCTGCACCTCCATACCTTCATCAGTACCGGTACACGCCTCACAAATTTATCCCCAACCATCCACTGGATGGAATGCGCCATCCACATCCCTACCTTGCGGTTAGATAACCCTCATTCGGTGCACGATTTTTTGTAATAGATAGGCAATTATTTGAATACTAGGTATCTGTATCATGATTCTCATTTGGCTGGCACGATTGCTGTCCTGCCTAGGGGACAGTCAAACTTTACCATCACACTTGAAAAATGCGGAGCGAAGAATCCAGTTTCGACGACTAGTTGCAACGTCCAAACCTGGGTAAACTATGGAGGTGGCGCACTTTGGTACCCGCGGTGATACCAGTATAGTAGTAGTGCGTGAGGTTGGATTTTAGCTGGGTCGAAAAAACAGCACGGCATGAATTTCAATCAGTAGCAGCACCTCGAAGTGCATTTGCAGTCCATATGCGGAAAATTAACCAAGCCTCAATTTCAACCTCGCAGATGTAGGCCAATTATGGTGCAATGACATTTATATTGGCTGGTCTGCTGCCCGCCCATCGGCACATCACGTTGTCAGGAGTAGTTGGTTGATGCGCACATTCACACGAATGACACTTGGATTATAATGATAACGATAACGATGCGACCTCCTTTAGGGATATCCTCCATTGTTTTGCTCCGGCCGTTCTGCCGGTTGTTCAAGCCACAGGAGGTGTTATGCAAGTTTATGAGTTAAGCTGATTGTAACGACACCGCGCACCACGATTGCGAAATGTTTTTGCGATAAGTTATTTGCTGGATGTCATAAAATCCAAATCGAAAGCCCATGTTCGCATGTTCAACGATCAACTGGAAATGGTCGGTATGTTAACGGTGGCCGTTTTTTTTTCAGCAAATCTTGCTGGCTCTGACGAATATCAGCTGAGCAGAAACGGTTATATAACACCGAACTGTTAAGTGCGACCTGTGACAGTATCAGAAGGTGTCTTTCTAATCAAGTTCACCGAATTCGCTTTCCTCAAAATGGATGATAATGATCACAGCAGGCTTGATTTATGGGTTTTGTTTCGACTCGTGTCATAGTAGCTAATGACATGGGTGTAGTGATCGAGATGGAAGCGAGTTGACGGCCAGTTTTGATATGAGAAATCAACAAAAATGCGAAAAGAAAACCTTTTGAAATCTTTGTGAAATATGTGATACAGTGTTTCCTCGTTTTTAGCAATCTCATCTGCAAATTCTTTCTTACAGCTTCTTCTTCTTTTAATTTGCGCGCGAATAAATTTAAGTGGTTTGTCATTAAAATAGGACAACATGGATCTACACTGATAGGGAAAATAAAATACCCTCCTCATCATTTTTTTTTTTTTTCAATTTCTCTTATTTTTTTATGAATTCATTTATTCGTACAGGCTCAATCGAATTAAATTTACAGAGCCAAGTTTTCATGTTTATATACATCAGTTATCTTAGAACTAAAGGGCGATACGGTCAAAATTTGGTCAATATCAACTTGACGTATTTCTTTCAATTTTGCATTTGAAAAACCTGAACACCCCTCATTTTGAAGGTGTGTATGTGTAGAATGTTGCTCCTATTTTGATTTTGGAATTCACTCTTCAGTTGTCAAAATGCCGTCCAAGCAAGAAGAGCAGCGTATCAAAATTTTGCTCGCGCATCGCGAAAATCCGAACTACTCGCACGCAAAGTTGGCAAAATCGCTAAAAGTTGCCAAATCAATTGTTACAAATGTAATTAAAGTGTTTGGGGAACGTTTGTCGACAGCCAGGAAGGCTGGATCGGGGGGAAATCGAAAACCGGAAGCCGCTGAGACGACAAAGAGAGTTGCCGGTAGTTTCAAGCGAAACCCTAACCTATCTCTCCGAGATGCCGCAAATAAGCTGGGTGTATCGTCTACAACCGTGCATCGAGCCAAAAAACGAGCCGGACTATCGACTTACAAGAAGGTAGTGACTCCAAATCGCGATGATAAACAAAATACGACGGCCAAAGCGCGATCCCGGAGGCTGTACACGACGATGCTGACGAAGTTTGACTGCGTGGTAATGGACGACGAAACCTACGTCAAAGCCGACTACAAGCAGCTTCCGGGACAGGAGTTTTATACGGCAAAAGGAAGGGGAAAGGTAGCAGATATTTTCAAGCACACGAAACTGTCAAAGTTCGCAAAGAAATATCTGGTTTGGCAAGCCATCTGTACCTGTGGCTTGAAAAGCAGCAATTTCATAGCTTCCGGGACTGTCAACCAAGAAATTTACGTGAAAGAGTGTTTGAATAAACGTCTGCTGCCTTTCCTGAAGAAACACGGTTGTTCCGTACTGTTTTGGCCGGATTTGGCATCTTGCCATTACGGTAAAAAGGCCATGGAGTGGTACGCCGCCAACCACGTGCAGGTGGTTCCCAAGGACAAGAACCCTCCCAACACGCCAGAGCTCCGCCCAATTGAGAAATACTGGGCTATTGTCAAGCGGAACCTAAAGAAGACCAAAAAACTGCTAAGTACGAGCAGCAGTTCAAGGCAAACTGGCTTTCTGCGGCGAAGAAGGTGGACAAGGTGGCTGTACAAAATCTGATGGCAGGGGTCAAGCGTAAGGCCCGGCAATTCGGATTTGGAAAAGCGGAAGCCTAACTGAATATTTTTCCTGAATTTTATACTAATTTAACTTGAAAAAGAAATTTAATTTGATTTTTTAAATAAACGATTTCACCGATTTACACGCGTTTTCCCTTGACCAAATTTTGACCGTATCACCCTTTAAGGTTAAGAGGATAGAACCGATTTCTCACGGTCGTCTAGAGGTTAATAGGAATAACAATTTTATGGATGGGAAAATTGGGGTGGAAAATTTTGAACAAAGCATAAGGTACAATGGTTTTCTTATATCTAAAACTTCAAATTACCATTTTTTTACTGAACGTTTTTAATTTAAAAAAAAATCACTCGCACACACACAACCACAATCTCACACTGACGCACACATTCCTCAAAAATTTAACCTAAAGTAAGTTAATCAAACTACAATCTAAGGTTAATGTTAGTCAAAAACACATAAATGAGTTTTATAAACTCCAGATCGCGTGTGCCAAAATTTCTCGAATCGGTACATTGGGTTGTCTACCTCGAGCCCGAAGGGAATCATGAAGCACAGATCTGACTCCACGATGCTAAGCACAAAACCAAATAACGTGATCTGCATCCTGGTAACCTTGTCCGCATTCACAGAGTTTGCTGTCTCCCAGCCCAGCCCAATAATGATTAGACATGAGCCGAGACATCACACGAATGAAGTCTTGACCCACATCTAATTCCCTGAACCAACATTTCTTAGATACCTTAGGAGTGACAGAATGTAGCCATCGCCCTAAATTTCCTTTACTCCATTTATACTGCCAATACTGCCAGCTAACTAGTGCCTTCCATAGCGCCCACCCTTGCAAGCGAGTCCGCTTTCTCATTGTCAGGAATCGAACAATGAGAAGGGACCCAAACAAAGATGATAATAAAAGAACGTGAAGATAGAGCACTAAGAAGACCTCATATTTTCAAAAGAAAATAAGAGGTGTGCTTTACCGACCTCAAGGAGCGAAAAGCCTTTATAAAACTAAGACTATCCGTGAAAATGAACAATTGATCCGGTGTAAGTGAGGCAACAGTTTCTAAGGAAAAATGAATTGCTGCCAATTCCGCGACAAAAACAGAAGAAGGTCCTTGAAGTTTACGAGCAACGCTATAATTTTCATTATTTACACCAAAGACTGCGGAATCCTCTATCAAAGACCCGTCAGTGAAAAACGTTTTGGTGGAATCAACTAGGACAAACTTTGCAGCAAATATCACCGGAGCAATCATAGGACGATGATGCTCTGGGATTTCTCTCATTTATTTGGGTCAAATTAAAGTACACCCACTTTAGTCTTTTTAGGTATCTTATTTTTCATGTTTTCATTAAGTTTAACTTATGGAATAATAATTAAAAAAGGGTTAGACATGAAGAAAAATAAATCTTTCCGTGTTGAAAAAAAAACAATGACCAAAAAGGGGCCCACTTCATTTCAACTCCCTGGAAGATAAATTTTAGTGTAAGGAAATCATTTTAATAATTTGTGTGTCCTCCTTTGTCTTTCAGGAGGAGGAGGCTGCAGGAGCTTCAGCATGCTCTCCCCTAGGTTCCTTAGGTGCTGTGGATCAAGCTCTTCGCAGGCGCGTTACAGGGCTTCAAAATAGCTGAATTTATTGTGTAACATCAGTTTTGTCAACCCTGACATCTAGAATCGCCCACAAATTCTCGCTGGGGTTCAGGTCCGAGCTTTTTGGAGGCCATTCCAGCGGTTTGAACCGACAGGACCGGAAAAAAGACTTGCTTTTCTGGGCAGCATGCTTCGGGGCGTTGTCCTGTTGCAATACGAACTTCTCTTCAAGACCCGTCTGGATCAGCGAAACCTCCAGGTTTCTCGCAGGATATTGATGTAGGAATCCGCCGTCATTATCCCGTCGATTTTCACGAGGCTTCCCATTCCACTCCACGAAAAACACCACCAGGCCATCACATTTTCTCCTCCATGTTTCACCGTGCCTTTGATGTGACGATACTCTAGCTCCTATCCCGATCTGCACCACACACGAACCCACCGTTTGCGATTAAAAACGCTCGAATTTTGATTCGTCCGTCCAAAGAACCATTTTTCAGAACTCTACCGGCTTATCAGCATGCTCCATAGCAAACCCGAGCCATTTGGCTTTGTTTGCCTTGTTGATAAATGGGTGCTTCCGGGCAACTTTGTTAATCAGCCCAAAACTGCAGGGTTTCCTGGATCTTCCGAAGGTTTTGCGCTCCCCGAGGTGCATCAAGCTCCCCTTAACGGCAGAACGAACTACGGAGGGAGCGCCATACGGCGCATTAGGCTGGATGCCAGTAAAACCGCAATTATGGTAACTGGCTGCGAGAAAGGTAACGAGATGTACTGTTGCATTCAGGCTGGCTCCTGTGTCGTCTCCCTCGGTACTGCCGGGTGACACCGAGAAATGGCGAGGTTTCCGCGGCACTTGTTGTCTCCGTCCCATTAAAATCTTGGCAGGCCTCCAGTATATTCCATTCTCCACCGCCCGACCTCACCAGTCGGGCGGGAGTAGACTCAGATGACGCTATACCTGACTTACGCTGATCATGTTCTGAAGGGCCGTGTAAACCCTCGCATGGTCTCCCTGCTCGCATTCAAGCTTGCATAGATAACCATGGAATCACTATAGCGGCTACTCTACGTGGGCTTGGATAGCTGCTGGAGGAGGACCCAACAAAATGGATAGTAATACTGCAGGAGCGACGAAACCCCAGGAGAAACGCTAAAAGCGGCATAGTGAGGTCCCCACCGCGTAAAACGGTGGGATCTGGCATGTCCGATACTTACGAATGCCATGCAGCGGAAGCCAAGCTCCTAGCCGAGTGCAAAAAGCTAGGCACGGACTAGCAGCCATGAGATAGGGCGCAGGGAGATAGCTTCGAAACAGACCCAGACGGATAGAGTCCATCGCAGTCGGAGAACTCCACCCTATCTACACATGGGGGTAGGGACCTGCAAGCGTGTCCAGAGCAGTCCCTGGGTGATAACGGCACCCGGCGATTCTAAGAAGCGGATAGTGTCGGACGCCCCATAGGGAAGCAAACCTACACGAACATGGCGGTGGGGTCTCAGGGTCCATCCTCGCGATCAGCTCCCGCTGACCGCAAAGAGAGAGGCTTCGGCGCTAAGCCCAGCACCAAAGGCGCGACATCCTGCTCGCGTATTGTCTCATGCGCCGAAGGGGGTCCGAGCGGCAGGGAACCGACGACAACAAACATCGTTAGCACAGAAACAGACGCTAGTGCTAAGAGGGGGACGAGTGATGACCCCAGGCGTGGCAGGGAAAGCCAATGGAACAAGGTCCGGTAAAAGGAAAACAGGACTAAAACAGAAATCGAAAAGCGGCAGGTTGCCCACAAGCGTAATCGCGGAGAGTCCCTCAGGTGGGCCTGGGCACCGATATGCGGAGTATATGCCGTACCTTAAGGAGACGACAGAGCTAAAAGTCCCGGCTTTTAAAGACCTGGCAAGACACGCCTTAGGTGAGAGTGCTGTTGTACGCGCCGTCGTCTCACAGGTGACGATCAAGTGCAAGAACCTGGATGAGATCGCCGAGGTAGACGAGATCTCCACTGCACTAAAGCAACAGTGCAAGGTCGAGGTTGCCGCCTAAGACATACGACTGCGGAAGGGTCCACTCGGGACCCAGGTGGACACAATGAGGGTACCCAAGTAACACCACTTGTCATATTAATGTTAAAAATACACCTTTTAGACAAAGCTCAAGTTTTTTTCCTTACGCCTAAAACTTAATGGATGCTCAAAACAGCGTGCTTATAACATAATAATATGTTTGTTAAAGTAAACACGGTACTGAAATGAATAACGTAATAAAATATGAACAAGAATGTTTCAAATTTTAAGCGTTAAAAATGATTGTTTATTACTTTTTTCAAATAGGAGTGAAAGTTGTATCAAAATTTAATATGCGGCTCAAAGTAAACAGTGCAACTATTCGTTTTACCTTCCCTAATTTCATGCGCCATTGATTGGATTAAAAAACGTAGAAGGAACCTCGCATAAAGTATAGAATTTGAGTGAGATTTCTCAATGGAATCCACAAAAATCAAAATGGCGATTTTCTAAGTTCACAGTCCTACAGTACAAATCTATAGTGCGGGTAAAAACATTAGTAACACATTTGATTTTCAAACACACACACACACACACACACACACACACACACACACACGCACACACACACACACACACACACACACACACACACACACACACACACACACACACAGCATAGAGTTTCATGGTTCTTTAAACTGAATAAGATGTAGTAGAAATGTATTAATTCGATGACATTAGTTTCTTCACATCTACAAAGAGTCCTACATCAACTTTGCAGTTATGTCACTGACATAACTCACTCTTTAGTTTTTAACTATAAATTATAATATTCACTTTGCGGAAAAAGTTGCTATGAGTTCAATTGATCCCTCAGGCAAATTGATCTTTCCACCATTATCCATATACACTACTGAACATTATGAAATATATGTCACTACAAAATCAGGAACAATTACCTGATGAACAACAATGAACGAAAAAATATGTCATACACTGAAACGTTTTCTCATACAGACAATTAATTGCAATTAGTTAATGCTTTATGGGATTAAATTTTGATTCTTAACGTCATATTTTCAAAAATGATTGATCTATTTTCATTCGTATTTTTCGACTTTTTTGAAGCAATAAGCAACCAATACTGTTAAAGTTCTGAATAAAAACAATTATTTCAGTTTCAAAAATATTAGAATAGTTATAATAAAATTTATTTTTATTTCTCATTTAAACAGGCTATCTAAAGGTCTAGAAATTATTTGATTATTTTTCATTTCAAGCAAATATGTTAGAAAAATTGGTTAAGTCTTCTCAGTCTTCCCTATATTTAAATACATATAAATGTACATATCTTCAAGATTTCCGTAGGTTCAACTACTATGGAAAAGTAGCGTTCCCCGTGTATCTTTTATTTTAACAACCAACTCTCAATCACATGAGCTATGCCCACAATGTATCCCCGTTAATCATACGACTGGAAGATGTAATCATCTGAATAAATGCCTTCCTTGTCTACCCAGTATCATCATTTTTTAATCTTCTACCTACCACGAGTTCCAAACCTCCCAACCAAAGTGGTAATGAATTTCACCTTTCATTCCAGCTGCTGTTTGAATAGCTCGTTCTCCACTCGAAACTAAGCTGGACCAAGTGAGTTCCACTTTCAGAAAACCATCGCTCAGACCAGACACCGACCATAAGCAAGGTAGGCAAAGGATCACCAACTCTACAAACAACCTATGAATAAACCCTGGTGTTATCGCATCGAGCCAGCCAGTCGTGAGCATAGTGTTATGCAATGGGAAAAGTAGGTACCCTAGTGCACTACAGAAGACCGAGGTACACGATCGTAAATGCTTCTAGGGAAGCGAGAAGGACGTCGTTCTGCTGCCTCACAGCTCCCATAGTTGGATCATTTAGTGGCATGCTGTATTATTATGCAATTCTGGTAGACGAGAAAGGGATGAAACTCTAGAGCTTACGAGTGCATCGAGAGAGATTCAATTTCGAACTTTGGGCTGAACATAATTATACTATTGACAGAAAGGTCTCTTCTCTTCTATGAAATACAACACTGCTACAATGGGTTGGTTACGATAAAATTTGATATTTCATAGCTACCCACTAGCAAGTGTAGAAGACTAAAACATAACGCTAGAATCGTGACTCAAATGAAAGTCTCAAAGGTAAACAGCCGTATGCCTTTATTGAAAGTGATGGGGATTATACCGAATAGGTTAAGAATGACATGAACGAAGCTATGATATGATATGATGCTATCTCTAAAGATTTGCAAAGCGTAGTGATGAAAAGATAGCTCGACTATGATAGCTGCAAGTAGCACACACCAACTATTACGACTCATGTTGAAAGTTATCAAAATTACTGTTTATTATAGCACATGTGTTTTACCCAGTGATCTCGTTAAAATCTACTCACCTATCACACCAAAACCCGACCGCATCAGATGATGATATATATCACAAAAACTTCACACGACGCCCAAATTAATCAAACTACCGCAGCAACGGCCGACCAAACACAGCATAAACGCCATTGTCTGTAAAATTGTATCTTTACTTACATGCATAGTTGAAATTTTAATGACCCTTAAACACGTACAAGATATTCTGGTCATGCTCTGCAAAAAACAACAACACTCTCTCAACCTTTGGGCAATTCCATGACCAGCATTTTCAGTGCACCGGTGGAGGCCCGGCGCCCCTTAATAAAAGCCACAACCAACAAAGGGGTAGTGCACTTTCCTGCCCACACACACAGGCGTGCAGAAATAAAAGCCACTAGACCTCCCTCAGACTGAAAAGTAAGTTAAGTGATTGCACGCGAGCTGCAGAGTACCTATATTTAGTTATGCTTCTTTTCTTGCAGCAGGGATTGCATCTACTCCATCATTTCAATCGGAATGCTTGTAACAACGACAATATGCGGGAGGTTTGGACCGAAGAGGACCCATTTGCCTTACAAATGGCAGAGTAGATGCTTTACATGGTAGCACTCTCTGCCACCCACGTACGAGTTTTTGGGCTACTAGTAACGTCTTGTAGAAGAGACTGCAATGCATTCAGCATCATTCGTGTTTGAGGCTAGCACCACTATTGTTGCACAATAATTATTATAACGTAAGCAAAGGCGGGAAAAACCTATATGCAGATAATCGTAAATTTGTCTTGGATCTTTGCTCGCATCTGAACACAAACAGCAATTGTCAGCAGATTGGTGGTGATGTAATTGACTTCTTGTCATTTGGTTCGATGGAATCTTAACGTTGTCAGTGAAAATATTAGATCAACCCTGCAACGTTTTTATTTTCATTTGTTTTCTTTGTGACAAAAGATTCTGCATTTTTAATTCGAGCCTACAGTTGTATCGTTTATGAAAAGATAGTTCGAGTCAAGTCCAACGGAAAGTTGGAGTAGCTGTGAAAGTGTATCTCGTTGTGGGAATTCCAACAATGTAGTCGTGACAAAACATGCAAAGGCAGTAATGTCCACAAAAGCAGCAAGAAATAACAGTTCTACCTCCTCTGAAAAAACAACAGTCGGAGGAAGTGAAGGGGGTCTAGCAAGAGAAAAACAATTTAGCAGACAGCAAAGTTCGACACAACTGGAAAATTCTGTGAATCCTATTCTCATGATCTAGACTTATCGGAATCGGACGAAAAATCATGCCACAAGGAAATGTAGGAGTGGAAGATTTGTTTTTAAATGCCCACCGCTTTCCCTACACCAAAAAGCACTTGTAACGACCCTCCTGGTAGATGACTCAAAACAAGGCAAAATAAGACGTATAAATCAATTACAGTAAAATGGGGTGCGTAATAAGCAATGAACATTGAAACAAATGAAATTCAAAAAAAATTAGTTAATTATGCAAATAGTAATATGAACAAAAATTCGATTTCGATATCATTAAAAATTCATTGATTTTGGATCGGTTAAATTTTTTCAATCTAGTTTCATAGAACGTTCTATTGTTGATCAACTTCAATCGCTCTGGAATTATATTACAAACAGAAGTACCGTAAAACGGGGTGACTTCGAACACTTTTTGAACTATTTCTTGATATTTTCTATGATAATTATCTTTAAAATTTTGTTTTACATTTTTAAAACCAGAACTGGTATGTGTAGTATAACACTACACAGAAATTTAAAAAAAAATTATGTCAGATGAACTTTAAAAAAATTGTTTAATTCCCGCGGCCAATTTTCAATAATGGGGTGACTTCGACCAAAATCAATTTTATCCATTTAAAGTGCTTAAATGAATAAAAGCACAGGGTTAAGGATTCCCCAAAGGGAACGTTCATTAATTATGTCACGCAAAAAAGGACCATTTTCAAAACCCTCCCCCTTTGTCATATTTTTTTTAAATTTTGTGTACAGATTATCACAATTCCCAAAGCTCCCTACCATTAAAAGCATGTCATAATTTATGAGCATTCATTGCTATTTTTCAGTAGTTCACCATAATATTAGACAAAAAGAATTACCTCACTCATGTCGTTTTTAATTCGGTACTGTACTGTAAATAAAGCTCTTCCACCAACACACTCGCGTACTTTCTCGGCATTTTGGACTTCTCAATGCCATTAAGGTTGTCGACGCAAATGTTTCACGCCTTTTCTCCAACACAGAACAAAACAAAACAAACCCTTTGACAGATTGGAAGGTAGTTCAACACGTCAAGAAGGTTGTCGCGTTTATTCGTTTGCTCTTAATTTTCGATCAAAATATTTTTTTTTATTTATTAATTTCTTTATTTATACAAAATTAGTATTTTTTGTACGACGAATGTTTAAGTAATCTGAAAATGTGGTTGTCGATTTTTTTGAAAATCATTTTATTGCTTGAATATATGATTGTTGTTGGGCTTGGTATAAAGTACCATAAAGAGCTTTTTTTTTAAAATATTTTTTATAGCGAAGAAAATAGAGAAATGCTAAAAACATAATGCATTTATATACCCTAATAAATGCTGAATATATATGGTTCAAAGCTTAAAAAATTCAGGCACTTGGAGAAGGATAATTTTAAAAAGAATAAATATCGGACTTGGCGATCGAAGTCACCCCGCTCTACGATACTATAGAATGATATTTGCATATAGCTCCAGATCTGGCTAAATTATTTGCGTATCTTGTGCTATGATCTATGATCTTGCGATCTTGTGCTAGTTCTCGATCCACCAAATTGTGAATATCGCCGAATATACCGGTTATTGTGAATATCGCCGTGAATAAAAAAATTGTGTTATGAAGTTATTTGGCAGCTTTTCTGGTGTTTAGCAAGCGCAGTGAGTGTTCTTCGAAAATAGGAACGGAAATCACGACCATTCCGGCCACTTCCCGAACCGCTGGTCCAACATATTTTAGTAGGTTATGAACTAGGTAATGATGCATATTTGGATTTTGTATAACATCATTCATCAATAAATAGGGATTGAGTACATACAAGCCTCGTATTGGTAAAACGTTGAGCATGAGGTAAGTATAAAGTTGAAGCGTAGGATGTAACCATAACTAAGGACTGTGACAAAGAATACTTGAAAAATTCAAAACACAATAGCTATGTAACCATTTATTCCATGCACCCCTCGTGTATTGTGTTTATGAAGCAATGCTGTCAAAAAGCTCTCTGACGTGTAATGAGCATTTTTTAAAGTTTTGTTTAACAGTTGCTGGACGGAAAACTAGGAGCACCCACATCATTGCATTGCAAAGGAATTAAACATGCTAAGAAATACCGTCGACGGCGGTTTGAAACGGTATTCTGAATGCTTGTGAACAACAAGGAAGGACGGTGACCTCCGGATTCTAGTTTGGACAAAAATGTTCCTACCACAATTCTTCGGAATTGAATGAAATTCCGATAAGATATACGTAGAAGTGGACTTTGCAACACTTCCCGGGCCGCAATACTATACAAAATTAGAAAGAGAAACTCCTAAAAAAAATCCAAGACTATCATTATCCTTGAAAATTTTGGAAGGGAACACTTATTTGGCAGGCAATCTGTCAATGTGGAAGTCGGAATTATTATTTCGTGACCAGCGGAACAATCAATAAGACTCATTCTATTCGAAGTTACGGAAAAAAGTGCAAACGAGTATTTGACTTTCACCGATTTACACCAAACTTGCATTATTTCTGTCATACCATCACGCGATGTATCAAAGTCCCAGTGTTTGTGCTGATTGGACAACACCTTGGGAAACTAAAACCACCTTATTCCGAATTTTTCAAAAGCAGCTGCATTTTTTTTGAACCATTACGTTCAAAAATGATTTGTTGGATGTTTTTCTAAAAAAAAAAAACAATTGTTCCTCGGAATTCAGAAAAAAATATTTTTAGGGTGGCAGTGCTGCCAAACATGTTTTTATGCATTTTCTAAATTAAAAAATTGGATGTTTTTATCGAACAACTAGCATTTATTTTGAAAAATTCTAACGCCAACATGTTTGTGAAACTTTTCTGTGAAAAGTTCATTTGAAATTTCAAGGTGATGTTCGCCGTCTTGTAGTAACTACATTAAAAAAGAAAAAAGTCTTTATATATCAGTTTTTTGTCATTCAACCTTACGAATTCTTATTTTATATCGTGTTTCTCAAGCGTTTCTACTAAGAAAATACTTAAAACTTCGAAGTCGTTCCCATGATATAGCACTTCAAATCAAATAAGTCCATATTCATAAGTTATTTGTCAAAAACTATCATTTTCTTTGGTCTGGGTCTCTGAAACTTTTATGTCTTAAATAAACTTCTGTATGTTTCGTGTAGGATAATGTCCGCAAAATTCATGAAAATTACTTGCTATTGGTAACAGTGAAATTTTTGCAAATGGACTTATGAACGTGTAGAGGAAAGGCTTGTAAGATGGAACGACTTATAAGATGGGAACAGCGCCACTTTTGACATTCGCTATAACGACATATCGCGCTGACAAGTGTTAACCTCATTTTTTTGCCATTCTTCAATTTTCATTTTGCTCTTGGAGTGAATACACTCATTCGATTTGGCTCTTTCAGGACACCAATGTTCGAAAGTCGTTGACACATGATCAAAATAGCAATTATTTCTTGTGCTTAGTGAGTGGAAATTTCCCACCGATATCAAAAAGGATTCCAATGATTGTAGTATTTTTCTCATTTGCATCGCGTATAGACACTATCATATAAATATTTCGCTGGGAATGGGAGGGACCATCAGGGCTGCCCGCTTGGAGCACTCTGGATGGGGAAGAACAAAATGCACCAACTCCCCATTGTTACTAGTGTTGTGAATAGAGGGCAGGCTCTTTCTCCCCCGCCCATTGGGGCATCCTCATGTTAGATAGCTTGCTCTTTTGACCAATTTGTTCAATCTGTTGTTGGAAGGAGATTCTTTGTCTGTCCACTGTGGATACGTATAAGTGATGTTGCCCACATCGATCCACCCAATCCCTTTTGGCCCTTCATCCCTGATGGCATGGATTAGGATAATCCGGTGGTTTAGTAAAAACGATCCAAGTTAACAGAGAGAAGGCCTCATTGCTGTCGGATGTAGTTTCCGTGCTACAATGGTGGTGAGTACATATCATATATCATACATAAGACTGTCGCTTGTATGGAAAAAAAATATTGCCGGGTTGTTGGAAGATCATTTAAGTGTGGTCACTACCTATAAATATGGTTGAAAAAATGTATCCGAGCCAAAGGAAAGTACAAAAAATCAAATGTCCAGGTGCATAAATCCGAGCAACAATCCGAAATAAAAAATATGAACAATTTTATAATATAAAGCACCACTTAGAAAAAGACTGCTCATTTTGAATGGCTTTACGCATTTTTCAAGGCAGATTTTACAACGCCAGTAAAAATCTTACGTATTTTCGAACATAAATTCGTCGTTCAAACGTCCTTATACTTGATCCACTCATCCCGCACGCCCCGACAGCACACGAGTCAGAAGCCTGAAACATGCCAAAACATCGCAACATACTCTTATATTGGGCGGTTCCCGATGCAATCTCTGAAGAGCAAAAACGAAGTTAAAGCCGCTCTCGGATGATCGAAGTGCCGTTCGGATGACTTGACGCCTAGTGCTTTGCAGGGTGCCGGCGGATTTAAACAAGTTTTTTAAGAATGATAATTTACGCGTTTGTAAGCTTAAGAGGATGCTCCAGGAACAGACAGATGCTGCCGTTATTTCTGGACGTTGTCTCCGGTATAAGGACTTCAGTTTTAACGAGATTAATTTCTTGGGAAGTTAATGAAGGGGGTTATTCTTAAAAACATTTTTATTTCAAAGGATATTCAAGGGATTACCAATGGCTGCAAAAGAGTATACGGGATTCCACGTTGAGAGGTTCATTGTCAAAAATAACAAAGATCGTTTGCTTTTTCAAAGTCAGATAGCTTCGAGTTTATCATACATGTGAGAATATTCGAAAAACATCTGATACCAATTCATCATTCAATTTTAAGAGTCAGCATGGTGGATCTTGGTCTAATGACCCGGTATGACCCTAGGATCAAGTTTACGCAAAGACTACGTTTTCGTTTAGCAGCGGTTTTAGTCATAAGTCCATTTGCAAAAAATCATAGTCTATTGCACGTTATTGAATATTCGTTGCTTATACACCCACTTCCATATGGAAATTTTGTGTGCGTTGGGCCAGACCTGATATAAACGTCATTGTACAGAGAGCACCTTATTTTGGCCAGATTTCGCGATTAATAACTCTGTTAAGTTTACGCAGGCAATTATAAACAAATTGTGCATTATGATATAAAAAACGTGTCCAAAAATTTATATCCCCCAAATGTTTGTTAGTGTTGTCCCATCGTGAGATACTGTGCAACTATTAAGGCCAATGAGCATGAGCATGAGCATGATTCACCGCCCGAGGTTGCTACTCCGTTATTGCCAGATCAGCTGTTATTACACAGAGAACCAACAGATGATGCTTGGGACTAACATACATCTTCAATGTGTAAAACTGGTGATCCCAAACTTGAGGCAATACCGGCGCCGGCCTCGCCCGAATGCAGGTCAAGTAGGGAATGGGTAGGAATATGTTGACGTGATACTCGCTTTATTGGAAGCCGCGGAATCCACTGCACTTCCACGAGAAATCACTGGGATTTTTGGATAACAGGATTGGGTGGCAGCTGGGTTCGTTTTGGTTAACGATAAGCTGTCAAGTGTAATTAGTACCGATTTCCGATTTGAACCGATTTAAACCAACAGTAAAGATGCTATTGGGTGCCACTCACAAAGTGTGATTGTGGTTTTTCATTGGGAAAACAAAGTGATTTTAAATCATGCTGAAAAGTCGATATTGACCGATTTAAACCAACAGTAAAGATGCTATTGGGGCCACTCACAGAGTGTGATTATGGTATGTTCATTGGAAAACAAGGTAATGCATCTCAACGCTTGAGAGCCAACTTGGACCGATCTACACCAACAGTACGGATGCCGCTGGAGTTTCTTACAAAATGGTTTATTTGCGCCTGGATAGGGTGGCCCGACGAGCACGGCGAACGAATAATTTCGATCACAATTAATTATGTACCTCACCACCGACCGATCTTACCCGGCGAACCAAGACTTCTGATGATCACTCGATCATTCGCGCAACGAATAATAGGCAACCGAAACAATAGACAAACCGCTACGCCCGATAACAAAATATTGCGGAACAAAGTATCGACACAACCGATTCAACCGATGGTCGACGCAAACCTATTAAAAATAAATTTTATTAATATAGATACAAAGGGTAACAATTACCTGTCTTGCTCCACGTCCTTGAGAGCACTTACTACATCACGAGTTGCCTGTATCCAACTCCGGATGTGTCCGTTTTGAGAAGTAGAAAAATATTAGATACTGTCATCAAAATTTGGCAGAAATAAATTATTTCAAGCTGAACAATGCACCAGGTCCCAAGCAACGTTGATGAGACTCTCTCCGTGGACCCTCTCCTTCGTCAATAGCTTGTCTATTAAACGATTTGCTGATGTTTTTGACATATTGGATCCTTAATTACACTTTATATTATCGTTCTGTGCGTTGAAATTATTCGAACATGTTTCTACATAACCGTAGGAATACAAAGAGAAAGTAGATGAAGAGAGCCTACCAATGCCACTCAGGACCCAATGCATTGCTCAGCTTGATTTGTTGTCATATTAATCTGATCCAGCAGGGGCTCGTAAACGATGTAATCCGCCACGAACGATGCAATTTCCTCCCATGACCCGAAAACCGATGGCTTCAGCGACGTGCACACAAACTTCTGAACACCGCACTCGTTCGGCAGCGCATGCATCAACGGTTTCCGGTGCGGGAACCTTTCCTTGTACTGCCGCCGAAAGTTTTCCGCAAATAACAGAACTAATTTTTCCTTCGTGCCCAGCCGAGATGGATTTTCCAGAAATCAGGTATCAATTAACCCGAGCTTGGCTTTCAAACCGGCCACGGTGTCACTCGCGATCGGGACAGAGCACTCCGTCGTATCGTCGATTTCCGGAGAATTGGTCGGTGTCGGAGTAGGAAGATGCAACTCGCGAGCCAGCGAGCGTTGCGCACGTAACTTTCGCCGAAGGGTTTCCGCGATATTGAATTCCATCTGCACTTTTCATCGCATTTTTCGTCACGAAACCGCACCTGAGAAATTCACATGCAATACAACACTGCTCTTATAAACGAAACTTTCCAACGATTTTTTCCTACTGAAATTCACCCATCAACCGAGAAAATCGTGAAAACAACACCGATGGTTGCTCCTTCTTAAACAGACTGTCTCTTAAAAACTTAAAAACACTACAGACCACCGGATGCTGACACCGCACTCTCGGGAACTGCATGGCAAAATGCATAATCAGCATCAGAACTTAGCTTTCACTTTCAATTTACAAATTTTCAATCGCAAGAAAACAGAAAAACCGTGACAGCTAACAATAAATCAACCGTCAACGCTCACTGGGCAACTATTAAGGGCAATCTACGATAAACTGGTCAAAGCTGTAAGAACATCAGTGACTTTCGCACGAAATGGAATTCTGCCAGTAAGAAGATGTCAGATAGTACTGTCCTGAACCTCATGGCAGGGGTTCGAACAAAGTTGCGCCAGGAATGGGCGAGTAAGAGCAAAGAAACTAAAACCAGCTGCAATATTTCTGAAGCGATGTTCCAAACTGTAGTGACTTTTATATAATTAAAATAAAATTTTCTAAAAAGTTACAGGTATTTGAAGTTTACTAGTTTAGTTCTTCGTCGTCCTAATTTTGCATGACTTGTAACTGCTTGAGTTTAGATTAACAAGCATGGCCCCAGGCAATAACCAGACATTTAAAATTTGAATGTCTGTACCCAAAATAAAATTTAAGAAGGAATTTTTTCTTTGATATTCTCTATATTACTTCCTCAAGAGAGTAACTAAAGGGCGATACGTCCGTCAAAATTTGGTCAATATCAACTTGACGTATTTCTTTCAATTTTGCATTTAAAAACCTGAACACCCTCATTTTGAAGGTGTGTGTTGTGTAGAATGTTGTCTCTATTTTGATTTTGGAATTCACTCTTCAGTTGTCAAAATGCCGTCCAAGCAAGAAGAGCAGCGTATCAAAATTTGCTCGCGCATCGCGAAAATCCGAGCTACTCGCACGCAAAGTTGGCAAAATCGTCTAAGAGTTGCCAAATCAACCGTTACAAATGTAATTAAAGTGTTTGGGGAACGTTTGTCGACAGCCAGGAAGTCTGGATCGGGGAAATCGAAAACCGGAAGCCGCTGAGACGACAAAGAGAGTTGCCGGTAGTTTCAAGCTGAAACCTAACCTATCTCTCCGAGATGCCGCAAATAAGCTGGTGTATCGTCTACAACCGTGCATCGAGCCAAAAACGAGCCGGACTATCGACTTACAAGAAGGTAGTGACTCCAAATCGCGATGATAAACAAAATACGACGGCCAGAGCGCGATCCCGGAGGCTGTACACGACGATGCTGACGAAGTTTGACTGCGTGGTAATGGACGACGAAACCTACGTCAAAGCCGACTACAAGCAGCTTCCGGACAGGAGTTTTATACGGCAAAAGGAAGGGAAAGGTAGCAGATATTTTCAAGCACACGAAACTGTCAAAGTTCGCAAAGAAATATCTGGTTTGGCAAGCCATCTGTACCTGTGGCTTGAAAAGCAGCATTTTCATAGCTTCCGGGACTGTCAACCAAGAAATTTACGTGAAAGAGTGTTTGAATAAACGTCTGCTGCCTTTCCTGAAGAAACACGGTTGTTCCGTACTGTTTTGGCCGGATTTGGCATCTTGCCATTACGGTAAAAAGGCCATGGAGTGGTACGCCGCCAACAACGTGCAGGTGGTTCCCAAGGACAAGAACCCTCCCAACACGCCAGAGCTCCGCCCAATTGAGAAATACTGGGCTATTGTCAAGCGGAACCTAAAGAAGACCAAAAAAACTGCTAAGGACGAGCAGCAGTTCAAGGCAAACTGGCTTTCTGCGGCGAAGAAGGTGGACAATGTGGCTGTACAAAATCTTATGGCAGGGGTCAAGCGTAAGGCCCGGCAATTCGGATTTGGACAAAGCGAAAGCCTAACTGAATATTTTTCCTGAATTTTATACTAATTGAACTTGAAAAAAGAAATTTAATTTGATTTTTAAATAAACGATTTCACCGATTTACACGCGTTTTCCCTTGACCAAATTTTGACCGTATCACCCTTTAAGCCTATAGGTACTTGAATTCGTCCTATTTCTCGGTTATTTTATCTCCAATAAATGGGTTTAGATGAGAGGTATTTTTTTCGGTGGGGAATGAAATAACATAGGGTAAAGGGATGTAATGTTAGCCTAGCTCCTTCATTCGACCTATGTATCAAATGTGTCATTAATTTAGCGATAATCAACAAGATCATGTTGCTATGAGGATGACCGATGTAAAGCGAAGCAATTGAGACAATATTAATCATCTTATAGTTGTTCACTTCCGCGTAATTTTCGATTTCTTGAACTTTTGGGGCATCTTGATTGCACTGGTTAAGTTGAACAGATGATCTACACAATTTCAAGTGATCTAAATTTGGCTTAATTGAATCGATAAAGCAAGTAATGCAGTCTGGATGTGCAGAAAATAGTTACACGTTACAAACTCAACACATAGCTAAAATAACAATGATTTTACAAGAAAATCGTAGACACAATGTTGGGGACATATTATTTTGTATGTTCCAAACTATGGCCTGTTGTATCAATAACGTAATAAAAAGGTTTTTATTGGTAAAATTTGAATTGGAAATGCATGAATTTGCGGTTGTTTATATTCAAGTGGCTCATCTAATTACAAATCGAAGAGATAAAAGCATTGTATAGTGAATTATAATGTTTTCATTATTGAATGGCTGATGAATCGTATATGAACATCATTTAAGTGTTTCGAGGCAGTTTAACTTTCGTTAGTTTTGTGATATGTTGTTTTAAGTATATCGAGTACAGCTTACAATGCCTTTATTCATAAAATAAGAAAAAAAAACCGTAAAAATACTGCATTTAGTAATAAATTCATCGAATGGGACGAATTTGCATCCACGAATAGACCCAATTTGACGCTTATAGATCGACATTAAATCCACATCCCTCGACAGTTTATGGCGTTATAAAAATAGTTGTGTAACTATAGGTGACACATACTACCAAATGTCTTATCAAACCAATCTTTGCAAGTGTATAACTAGTTGAACATTGCTTACAGCTTAAAAACTTTATGAGTTATAATGAAAAATGTGATCGATCGTTGCAAAATAGGCTGAGTCAAGGGACATATACCCTATATACGACTAATCGCCATATTTAAGGACAATAAGATGAAATAAAAACTAGAGGGTTAGTTATGTAAGTGACAAAGCTGTTCTGATAATGTTCTAGTGTTGTACATAGTTTCATGGAGGGTCGGGTCTTTAAGGAAAAGTAAGGGCATTTGAATTTAAAACACAAGTTACATAAGGTGAACCTGAAAAAATAGGTTAAAAGACGGATTTTTGGTAAATCGCTTTGTGAGTAGCAATTTTAACGTGAACAACCTTTTAGGTCTTTTTTTAAAGGCTCATTGAATGTTTAAAAAGTATAGGGCAGAGAAGTATCAAAGTATAGTCAGCCGTTTTCTGGAAATTTATTTGTTTTTTGTTGAAGGAAACCAGCTTTGTCCTTATTACATTTTATGTCGTGTTGAAAGTGACAATAATCGGATTGAGCCTCCGAGGATGAGCTTGGAATAAGGAAAGCATGGTGAGTTCTCATTTATGTGAATTCTAATTTTCTGTTTGGGATGGCTCATAAATTATGTAACGCAATGACGGGGAAGGGGACTTTGTACAAACGTGACAATCCATACAGAACATTTTGTAGGTCTTTACTAAAAAGTGACAAGGGAGAAACGACTACAAAGTAATTTTTTTTGCATGACATAATTAATGGATGTTCCCTTTGATGTTCTATAGTTTGAATTGGATAGTACAAGGTTTCAGATGCCGGCTCAGTATTCGAGTCATTATTTGATTTCTTTGCAATTGATACGGGGTTTTCTGAAAAAGAGGTGCGTCTTTAAAGAGTGCTCTCATCCTTCAAAGGGTTTAAATGGCGGAAACTTTCAATAAAGCACGATTCATTGTCAACAAAACAAACAATGACAACAGTAATAACAGCAATAATTTCATCATTTATCAATAATGATGAAGTAACTCGACATGCAATGAGCAAAGGATACGGGATACTACAATAGATCAAATTACTGGTCGCAGTGACTAATGTGAGGAAACAAAGTTGCAGTGGTTTATGTCAGAGGAGAAAAAAACACATTTGGATGGATTTAAACAAAACCTTTGACATTTGAAACACTCAAAATAAAATAATTAATGACCCATTTATTTTTCCACAGTCTTTGGCCAGCTCCATGGGATTCGTTAAAAAGCATTAAAAGAGAGTAAAAAATTATATTTATCTCAGAAACGTCTAGACATCATAATCTTAAATGAATATAAGAAACAATGTACGGATGTGCTGTTAAGGTGCAAGCAGGCGTCATTATTTTTCTAAGGAGCGTCATCATCATCTTCAAAATTCTAAACTGTTGATGAAAATGAGTTCGCTGTCATCCTGTTGCTAGGTAAACATCAGTGAAGACATTATTACGAACAGTAATTCTCGAAAAAATATGACGGCTGTTTGAACCTTAACTTCACCCACACTGGGGCTTCGTCTGAAAATTTACCCCACCTGGTCTGCATATAACCGGCGTGTGATTTCCTATCTGATTGATTTACAATCTCTAATGGTTCCACACGCCTTCTATTAAAATGTTGATCGACTGACAAGAGTGCCTGCTCGCGGTCACGAAGCAAAATGCAGCTAACGGCTGTGCCAATGAGCTCTCTTTTTTTTTACTAATGATTCTTCGATATTTTTCATTACGTCAATATGGTCAGAGCCCATACCCAGATGGGGAAACTTGCTCTCCGGGATCTTATGCAGTTCGCATAACCGATCCAACCACTTCATTCATTCACTATTTCAGCTGGAAAGCTTGCACCGCGCATCACCACACGGTGCTTCAGCAGGGTTCTTTCCTTCAATTATTTATCAGGAACTGTCAGCGACTGGTTTTGCATCATCGCCGTCGGTTTTGAAAGCGCAGCATCATCATTCTCAAACGATGACATTTCAACGAGCGACTTCTCGGGTTTTACCATTCTTCACGCATAACGACGCGCGAACAGGGGGGTCACTGTTGCAGGTGGCCTATTGCGTAAGTTGTAGAAAAATTTGCCAATTTTAAACTGTCACGAGAGCGAGAGAAAAATACTGGCCACCATTAAACTCCGTGTAACTGAGATTTGTCTTCACGACGCTGGATTGATAAAACATATACGAAGCAGCGAGCGAGCTCAAGCGCCAATAAACGTAAACACAGAGGCACGCCAAATTAGTTTTTTTTTTCTTCATCGTCTGATGTGCTGCCCCAGCTAGTTTGCTGCATTTAGTGTGGTATGCCCATCTAGTACCGACCAACTATCTCTACATGCGCGAATACGAATGGAGAAATAAAACGATCTCGCGAGATTCGCGTTCAGGTTCGTTTCATAATAACAGATTTGTGCATATCACAGTTGCAATCCAAAGAGCGAGTGTTTGTCTACCTGTTGCGGCAGGTTTCATTTCTACTCCCAAAGACCCAAAGCGAACGGGTGATAATCAGGTTTGCTCTTAAGTTACACGAGATAAACTGATTGCGATTGCAGTAATTGAGCAAGCCGTTTGCATTTCAATTTCAGATGGCTCATACATTGTGGTGGAATGGTTGATTCTAGATATCCGAATTGTTTTGTTTTGATTGGTGGCAACGATCAGAGGGTGCAAAAAAAACCGGAGATGTTTATATTCATGGGTTGTCAGTGCAGTCAAGGACAACTAGGCCTTGGGCTGCAGCCGTACACTGAAAGAAAAAAGGAGTACATATGTTAATGAAAGCGTTCATTGTCGCAACTTTTGCAACGGAATACCATTTAACTTATCATATAAGGCCACAGACGCCACTAGTTTTATTTTATATTGAAAATGATAGGCTGTCAAAATAGAAAATTTTACTTATGCATTTATAATTACAATTCTCATACCATGTGGTTCTTAACGACTGTTCCAGAAAGTATAAGCACCCCTTAGTTTAACGGTCTCTTTGAATGTAATGAAATATTTCAACATGTTTTGGCTGCGTCCTTTTGTTTGCACATTTCTGAATGACATAGCATCAAAAAAGTGCTCAGTTTTGTGATACCTATCTACATGCGCGGTCTTACTCCGGAACAACAAAAAAGTATCGTGCACAAATGGTGCACTGCTAGCGGACTCTGCTTGAGAAAATTGGCCAAGGAAGAGGGTTTAAGCGTCGGAGCGGTACGATATGCGATTCGAAAATATGAAGAACAGTGTACGTTTGAAGATGCGCCGAAGAGTGGTCGGAAATCCGGTCCGGATACCGATGAAAAGATCAGGGATACCTATAAGCGGAAACCAGCGACTTCCGTTCGGGATGTTGCGAAAAAACTAGGGACCTCGTCGAGTAACGTCATGCGTGTCAAAGAAAGACTTGGGCTCAAAACATAGGGAAGGTCCATTAATTACGTCACGCAGTAAGGGGGGAGGGGGGGTTTGAGAAAACGTGACGATCCATACAAAAAAATTTGAAGGTTCATACAAAAAACGTGACAAGGGGGGGTTATAAAATGTCATTTTTTGCGTGACGTAATTAATGGACGTTCCCATACCGAAAACAGATAAAACCCCAAAGGAACCAAAACAGGCTACGTCCGTGAAACCACGGGCCCACAAACTCTACGATTCGTTATTGTGTAGAAATTCTGGGTGTATAATAATGGACGATGAAACGTATGTGAAACAAGATTACAAAACGCTTCCTGGACCACAATACTATACTGAAAGCGAAGACAAAGACATCTTCAAAACGGAGAAGGCAATTTTTACCTAAAAAAATCGGTAAGAAGGCTATGGTTTGGCAGGCAATATGCGAGTGTGGTAAAACATCTAGTCACAACGGAGACGATGAACACTCAGAAATACGTTAAAAAATCTCCAGAAGCGATTATTGCCGATGATCAGGCAGCACGAAGGTCAAGTAGTGTTTTGACCAGATTTGGCGTCATGTCATTACGCAAAGGACACTTTAGAATGGTACAAGAGTCAAAATGTATATTTCGTGCCGAAAGACATGAATCCGTCGAACTGCCTGGAGGCACGGCCAATCGAGACTTTTTGGGCTTTAACCAAAGCAAAGCTTCGAAAATTCATAAAACCAGCGGACGACATCCAAAAATTTAAAAAAGATTGGTCAAAGTGGTCAAAATGGTGGGAAGTACCACTGTGCAGAAGTTAATGGGTCATGTTCGAGGAAAAGTTAGGAGTTTTGGCTATGATTAAATATTTTGATTGAACGAGAGTAAAATATCATATGGAACACAAATACAAATATGATTTGCAAATAATTTTTTTTTGTCTTGATTATCGAGATTTTTAGCCTCGGGCTGGTTCATCTCCCGTCGTAGTCAGTCAAACACCACTTTTGAGCATTTTCGTAACTTTTCCAGGGGTGAGATTCGAACTCGTGACTTAGGCGTGAGAGGTATGGATGTTAACCAATACGCCGGGGTTGCCCCCACACCAAATAAAATTATTAAAACTTAAAAAAACATGATTTTTTTGTTATTTTGAAAGTGTGCTTATAATTTCTGGAACAGTCTATATTAAAGCAAATACAGTTGATGGAAGGCAGGCCATAGAGGGTGTTTCAATCAAAATTTGGTCAACTTAAACTTGATGCATTCCCTTTTATCAAGCATTAAAAAAAATTGCAAACCCTTCATTTTGAAGATGTGTGCGTGTAGCCTTTATTTTAATTTTGTGATTAGCACTTCAATATCAATCTAAATATCAATATCGTCGAAGAAAGAGAAGGAACGCATCAAAATTTGGCACGTGGACGGTGAAAATCCAAACTACTCTCACGCCAAGTTGGCGATATTTTTGAATGTGCCTAAATCAACCGTTACCAACGTATTGAAAGTGTTCGGTGAACATTTGTCGACAGCCAGGAAAGCTGGATCGGGGGGAAATCGAAAGCCGGAGGCCATAGCGACGACAAAAAGAGTTGCCCACTGTTTTGAGCGGAACCCCAACTTCTCCCTCCGAGATGTCGCAAAGAAGCTGGGAGTGGCGCCTTCAACCGTGGATAGAGCTTAAAAACGAGCTAGACTGTCGACTTACAAGAAGATAAACAAAACACGTCGGCCAAAGCACGATCGCGAAAGTTGTACACGACGATGCTGAAGAAGTTTGATTGCGTGGTACAGGACGATGAAATTTACGTTAAGGCAGACTTTAAACAGCTTCCTGAACAGGAATTTTATACGGCAGCCAGGCGGAGTAGGACGGCAGATATTTTCAAGCACATTAAACTTTCAAAGTTCGCGAAGAAATATCAGGTGTGGCAGGCCATCTGTACCTATGACTTGAAGAGCAACGTTTGCATTGCGACCGGAGCCGTCAACCAGGAGATTTATCTGGGCGAGTGCCTACAAAAAACGTCTACTGCCTTTTCAGAAGCAACACAATTGTTCCGTTCTATGTTGGCCGGATTTGGCATCTTGCCATTACGGAAGAAAAGGCCATTGAGTGGTATGCTGCCAACAACGTTCAAGTGGTGCCCAAGGAAGAACCCTCCCAACACGCCAGAGCTCCGCCCAATTGAACAATATTGGGACATCGTCAAGCGGAACCTTAAGAACACTCAAAAAACTGTTGTGAGCGAGAAACAGTTCAAGACAAACTGGCGTTCTGCGGCGAATAAAGTAGACAAGGAGACTGTACACAATTTTATGGCAGGTGTGAAACGAAAGACCCGGCACCAACAGTGCAGGACTTGCCATGGCGTACAGTTTCTTCTAATGGCAAGATCAAACTGTACACTGTAGACTGTCAAAAGATAATTAGACCTTTGCTGATCTCTATCTGATGATTTCCATCAAGGAAGGCATAATTGTCAGATGGGCAAGATAACCACGAATCCCTCATCTAGCCTATACTTCGTCTATTTCCCCACTTACCCTTTGTTATTGAATGTATGTATGTAATTTACGTAAAAGAATATATTATATGTAGTTACAAAATATATCTGACATCGACTGGATTGTTACTGAAAAATAAAAATTAGGTATGTACTAATATCTTAATAGTCCTGGAAAAGCTGGAAATAACAGTAGATCAGTTCAATCAACGAAGATGAAATTTAAATGAAAAGATATTTAATTTGTTTTATTTTTTTAGAATCAACCGATTTTACAACTTTAAATCGAAGAAACCAGTTTGAGTGATCAAAGATTCTGGTTTGATGATTCCTGAAATGAATGAAATATCTTATCATAATACCATTAAACACAAATATTTAAATACAATTCTATACTGCTTATAATCACATGCCAGTCTTATATGGAAAACTTAAGAAATAGAGTTTTAACACTGTTTTACTGTTATGCTGAAATTCTGACAAATTGAGCATTACAAGCATGAAATTGTCATACTGCTCCATGCTCTTAAATGCAAGAGTAATTTGAAATGCAAGGATGATCCCAAAGGATGCTGAAATTATTAAATAAATGAGAATGGAATATATACCCTGTTTACAAGAAATGCGAAAAAAAAAAGTATTTTCCATTTAATTCCAACTACCTTTGCTTATCTTGAGGGATACGCGTATTTCTTCTACAATGTGCAGACTTCTTCTCGAGTGTCTCGTTCGAATAACTCGACTGTACGAGACACTCGAGAAGAAGTCTGCACTTTGTAGACGAAATACGAGTATCTGTCAAGATAAGCAAAGGTAGTTGGAATTAAATGGAAAATATTAATTTTTCTTCTCATTTCTAGTTACAGGTATTCCACTAAACAGCTCAAATTCCCTAGGATTCATACCCTGCTTATTCATGATCTTCAGTCACTTCGCTTTTGTCAAATTCGTCAAAATTGCCTAGACTACGCCAGTCATCGTCGCCATGCTGAAATGCTGAAAACCCAATTCAGCCTTTATTGTCTGTCATGTTGCTTCATGCTAAAATGTGTAGATAAATACTGTGGAAGAACTTCTTCTTTCCTTTATTATAGAGATTTTCAGTCCTGGGTTGGTTCATCTCCTGTCATTGTCACTCAAATACATTTTGGGTATTTTCGTAACTTCTCCGGGGGTGAGATTCGAACTCGTGACTTTAACGTGAGAAGTATGAATGTTAACCTCTACGCCCGGAAAAAAACTTATTTAGGTGATATCACCACAAAGGAACTGACTCTAAGCTTCACGTCTAGACAAAGAATTCCTACTGAGCCATTGCGGCACGTCAAACCGGCCGGCTCAGCGCAACGAAGCGGAATACTTCTCCTGTATTCTATACTAGCTGAACTTTAAAAAGAAAAAGAATTTGACTTATTATTAAAAACTTTGATCGACTCACACACATTAAGGTTTGACCAAATTTTGATTGGAGCACCCTTTATTGGCACGATAAGAGCCGAAAATTAACGCGCATCTGAAGCTATTCCAGTTTTATTACAACAACAAAAACAAAATTAAAAGGATATTCGATAAATTAATCATGAATTTTCTGGAAATTTATGCAACTCAATAAGGTTATCTAAATGAATGCCGAAATTGGTTACCGATCTACAGTTTATTTGCATTTATTTTTCCACAGTTCAATTATTTTTGATATTTCAGTTTGACTATTGGAAACAATCACAGTTTCGCCAAAATGCCAATTTATCTAGATACAATGACTCCTATAACACTACTTGGTCATTTGGTGACTTTCCTCAGTAAGAATAAGAATGCATTCACAATTTGCATTTAAATTCAGAAGAATTTGCCATCAGTATTTTCGAGAACGTGTCCAGATGTGGTAGACCTATGTAGTCGTGGACATTTCGAAGGATCCAATTTAGGCTTCCAGTTCCCACAGAAGGCTCGAGAAACGGAAGCAAACACCATCGGTTCCGAGTCCAACTCATATCAAGGTAGGTATCAGCTCACCAAGCGATCAGCAATTTTCGCACTCCTCTCTTGATCAACATTTTTTATTTTGCTTTCCTTGCCATCGATCTCCTAGTTTGTCGTCCCATGTATGGCAAGATGGCAAGAGCACGTCGCGTCGATCGGGCAACGACGACAGCTCAATGTCATTATTAGATGCCATCGCAAACACGCAAACCACTCAAGCAAGCAAGTTATTTCTTTTCGCTAGGAAAAGCAATTTGTTGAATAACTCTTGGCGAGCCAAAATAAATGTCTCCTAATATGCGTTTTGTGGGTTACTTCCCCTTTGGGACAATTCCTGCACACAAGATCTGTTACAGACAAGTACATATCCAAGCGCATTAATCGAGTGAGTATTGACACGGTGTAGCGATCAGGTTTGAGTGATTTTCCGGTTGGATCTTGCGATGCAAAATGATTTATAATGGATGACCGATATTGTTTGTTTGCCTTTTGCAGCTTGTAATCATTGGTTTTCGTTGAGTAATGCTTAATTTACCATTCTTGACAACCAAAATTGTTCGATCGAAGCAATTAGAGAATTATTTCCTGGACACCTCGACATCTTATTCAAAACGACATAGGTATCTGATTTTGTTAACAAAGAGGGGAGGAAAGATAAAAATGTTAAATGCTTAAAACTCTCAACACTTTCACGCAAATTAGAACTACCAACACAAGAAATAACATTTCCCTAACGTGATGGTGATGTTAGTTTCCCTGGGGGTGTTGAAAGTTTTGAGAAATTTACGTTTCAATAATTGTTCCTCTAAATAGTTTTTGTACTGAAGGATATCCTTCCATGTCAAAATGAAACTTTGAAATTATAAGTTTGTTTACTACAGGGTGTTGGATGATTTGTACATTGTTTAGAAACAAATCACACTGATCCAATTAAAATCCCCCATCCTATTCCTTGATAACTCTGTGGAATCGCTTTGTAAACCCTTCGGAGCAGGCACTTACGATTCCGTGAAGAATTTGGTACCAAATATCAACCAAAAGTTTCTCCAGCCGGTCCTCATTACGTAGTCCTCTGAAATTGAACTCCACGCCCTGGTTGAAGAATTTTTCGAAGAATCATCACTTGGGTGAGAGGATTCACAGGCATTGACATCGACAGTGAATAGTCGAGGGGGTTCAAATCTCATTTTCAGCCAGGTTTGAGTCCGTTTTAAAGTATGGCATGGTGCTTCATCTTGTAGGAAAACTAGATTATAGTCACTTTGATTGCTGTTTTTGTATTCTCGTAATGCGCGGAGCTTCTTACAAATTTCATCATAGATTCTCGTGTTTATCGAAGTTTGCTTGAATCCCCGAAGCAGTGGATTTTTCAAAATGACCATGCCAATGTTCACTTAAACGCCTTTTTCTATGAAAATATGAGTCATCTTCAACCCATTAGTCGCAACCGCTCCAAATACCACTTAAAGGGACCCTCCCCTGGATTTGGGCAAAAATAAGGCAAAGTTTGTATTTTTTTTGTAGAAGATTGAAAAAGCGTACGAACTTTCGGTTTTGACAAATCAATTTGATTATTATTCAAAATTTCAAAGAGATAAAAAAATTGTAAAAATTCAAAACGGCGGCTCCAAAGCAGTTATTGGACAAGAGGCTCGCAGTAAGATCTTTTTCATACATGCGGGTACGCGAAGTACCAATGCACAGTGGTCCAGTAAGCTACTTTAGGCATACATGAGGTTTTCAATGAAAATTTGTGGTATTAGAGCTTTGGTTGCTTCAGAGAACTTGTTGCAAACTTATTGTACTAAAATTTGTGTGAAATTATTTTTTTCTTGCATTAAACGCGAGAGTGGCGTATACTCTAACTTTTTTATGAGCCAATATCGTGAGATGATATGTTCAGCAAAGTTGTAGAAATTATTATTTTGAAAATCTAGTTCAATGTAGAACATATTTTTTGTCTACTGCGATAATTCTAAATTATAGTAAATAATCGTTTTTCGACAAAAAGTCACTCATTTTTAACTGTTACTAGCTTCCTATGTTCTACAAAGTTGTTTGTTTAGACATTTGCTACAATTTTGCTCAACACACCATAGTTTTATTTCTTATTGTTTTCATTTTATAGTAAATTTTCAGTTAAATTTACGCCACACTATAGGCCTTACAACATGAAATGGAGCACCTGAAAAAAATATGGCATACCTTAATTTGATTCAACACACTTTAGAGTACGTTTGAGAAAAAATTGGGAGAGATGATATTTTTCTATCTTTTTTAAAGCTACTGCTACATACAGTTTTCAATAAAAACATACATCTGGAGCTCAAATAGAATCAAAGCACACAGAAATCATGGCTATCTCTGTTCAGTATATGACAATTATCACATGTTTTCATAGAAAAACGCTTAATAGGATATTAGTTAATTTTTAAGAGTGGCCGTCAGCACGTTGACATGTTTTCTTTTGGCAACCAAACTCTGTCGTTATGTTTATTCACGAACTATACAGTGAAGAGTTTCTCGTCGGTAAACACGATACTCTCCAACCAGGACGTATCGTTTTATTTGTGCTCTGTAAAATTTCCAAATTTTACTCTGTTTGCTAGTAATATTTATTCCACATTAATTAGCTGTTGAACCTGAAGTGCGAGCAAATGCTAGTTTTAGTGCCAAAGTTTTCCTCGAAGACTCGAATTATTATCCAGAAGAAGAAGATTTGATACGAGGAAACCGCAGCTAAGTAGTATTTTTTTCTATTTATTTGAACTGGGCGAAAAGTTTTGAGCTTCTTTCTGTGTAGAACGGAGCTATGGGATCGTGGTTCATTTTCCATATGGGATGCGTGTGTTGAGAACTTAAGAACCGTTTTCAGTGAGCTAATTGAGTTGAAGAGCTGTGGGTTAGTTTTTTGTTCGCTCTACGAAAGCTAATCCATATCTGATGGCTTTGGGTGGAGGGACAGTTGTGTTGTTTTGTTGTATTGTGAATAATCAGGTGACCATTCTCTTGTGGGGGTTGGGCTTTGGTCTTATCGCCTAGTTCGTCGCTCTTACTATACGGTATGGTCTATATAGTTTTGGCACACAACAAGTACTTACGGGGTTCTCTGTCCCTCGGATTTTCTCAGAACGAGTGGCTTAAGCACCACCTCCGGGGAGAGCCTGTTGTTATGCCCGGCGAGAAATACATTCTTCAGGGCAGGTTTCTCATATGAATACAGTTTCGAAAGCGATAGCGTCACCGAACGGTCAACCCACTATCTATGTCAAGAAGTCAAAAATATAACAGATAGAGATCGTTATTCGATTCGCTACGAAACTACTCCAGAGCTTTTATGAAAGGCGAAGTACTCACTTAAACAAATTTCGAAATGGGAATGAAAGGACTAGATTACCAAGCAGCCCGCCCTTGGAGTTCAAAAACAGAGCAATCTTCAAATCAACACGGACAACAACGACAAGAAAACTTTTCGAATGTAGCCGTCAAAGCATAACTCATTAATAAAAAACAACAACAACAACAAATAACTGCTCAACCAAAAACATCTAATCTCGGAGGTAAGTAAAATGTTTATATGAATTTGAATTTGTATATATTCGATATGTATGTATATGTATGTTTGTGTATGTATGCATGTGTATGTATGTGTGAATGTTCATTTAATTTTACAATGCATAATATATATATATATATATATATATATATATATATATATATATATATATATATATATATATATATATATATATATATATATATATATATATATATATATATATATATATATATATATATATATATATATATATATATATATGATCGCACCACTTATCAAGGTGAATCCTGATCCATCGAGCCCTACCCTACTAACATAGAAAAACCTCCTTCCTGTGACCTTTGTGGGGATGCAGAGGTAAACACGGTCCCTAATCAGCAAAGGTCACACTAACTTTCCTTCCCTATTCCCAACTGATTGCAAGGACGTGGCCGGCGCCGTTATTGATTATTAAAGAAATTGAGTCACTGAAACGTGTACTGTGAGAATGGTCGGTTACTCCCAGCCCCATTCAGTTGATTCGTTGTGCAATTTCACTGATTCATATCAATCACGGAGTAGCAACCATCGATACGTGCAGTCAGTCAAGCTAAGCTAGCTAAGCTATTAGTTAATTTTTATTAAGTTTCGAGCTTCATCAGGTAAATCAAACTGTGTTCGTCGTTGTACGTCTTTTGATAAGTGAGATTACGGGATCGGAGGTGAGAAGAAGGCACTTGAAAACCACTGTGCAATGGTTTGCATTGTACAGTCATTTACCAACCAATCTTTCCAACTACTTGGCTTCGCCGATGACGTTTATATCGTAGAACGTATATTAGAGACGATGCCGGAAACGTACATCAGACTTTTTTTTTTTTTTTACTTATTTATTTTCCGTCGGCCTATTTCCTCACATGATGACAATCACCGACGCCAGGGAGACGACTCCACCACCTGGACCCTACCTAACAACTCATGACTATGAACCGGGACCAACGGCTTTACTTCCCTTCCGAAGGAAGACGTGACCAAGATTTTTTCGCCTCAGAAAAACCACCGACGTCGACTGGGATTGAACCCAGACCCACTGGGGTGCCAGTAGCAGTCACGCTTACCACTACACCACCGACGCCGGCACATCAGACTTGAGGCTGAAGCTGGTAGGATTAAGCTTGTGATTAATGCGTTGAAAACAAAATACATGAACGTCAGAGGCTCACGAGAAGACAATGTTAGCCTCCTACCACGAGTTCAGATCGACGGTGACGAAATCGAGGTAGTAGATGAATTCGTGTATCTGAGTTCATTAGTGATCGCCGATAATGACATCAGCAGAGAGATACAAAGGCGCATTATGTCTGGCATTCGTGCCTACTTTGGACTCCGAAGGACGCTGAGATCGAACAAAGTTCGCCGAGCAACAAAGTTGACCATCTACAAGACATTAACTAGACTGGTAGTTCTCTATGGCCATTGAACGGAAGGTGCTGCGTACGATCTACGGTGGAGTGTCGATGGAAGACGGAACGTAGAGGAGGCGAATGAACCAAGAATTGCATCAGTTGTTAGGAGAACCTCCCATCGTACACATCGCTAAAATCGGTCGAATACGATTGGCTTGGCGTGCCGTAAGAATGTCGGACGACAGCCCTGTTAAAATTATTTTTGAAAACGCACCGACAGGTATAAGAAGAAGAGGCGCGCAGCGAGCAAGGTGGATAGATCAAGTAGAAGGTGACCTGTGGACTCTCCGATTACAATGACCTGCGGTCCGAGACCGGTTACAATGGAAACAATTTCTGTATACAGTAGAGGCCACACCGGCCTTGGTCTGATTGGTAATATGATATGATATGATGTATGATATGTACTACCACCCATTGTGGCACGGAAACTAAGTCCGACAGCAGTGAGCTCTCTTCGCTGTTAGACTTGATCAAGCTTTAATAACCACTGATTATCCTAATCATGCCATTGTATGAAAGGCCAAAAAGGGGTTGGGTGGATCGATAGGCAACATCACTTATACGTATCCACAGGGATATGAAGAATCTCCTTCCAACAACAAGATTGAACAATTGGTCAAGAACAAGTATCTTACATGAGGATGACCAATGGCGGGGAGAAGAGCCGCCCCATTCTGTTAGCAATGGGGAGTTGGCATTCCCACTCTCCCCATCCAGAGTGCTTCGATCAGGTGCCCTGGTGGTCCCTCCCGTTCCCATGAGATATTTATATAATAGTGTATATATTTATGTAAATGAAAAGTACTGCAATCACTCGGTATCTATTATTTATTATCTCTTTCGCTGGATCCTGACATATAAGAAATGTTGTAAAGTGTTGAAGTGGAGAGTTCTGTGTTTTCGCGCTTAAGCACGTTTTCGTTCGTTTTCAGCGATAGCAGCAATTTCCCAAAATCTTGATTTAAGGTATCCTAAAAAAGTTTGTTAAATTTTACAAAAATTACATTTATACATTTTAATTTACTGTTGCCATGTTCACTATTTGCTGCTTGGTGTTGATTTTTATTACAGCAATACGCTTTTATTTTTGATCCTGTGTAAGGAAAACAGAGAAGATCTTATTGACAGGGAGTTAAAGACAAATGGATGTAAAAAAATCAAGAAGCAATTTTTAAATCATCTATGAAGTAAAATCAATACAACAATATCATCAAATATAATGATATTGTGAGTTATGATACGGTACTGACAAAAATTGAACTGTAACATCAGACACAATCCGAATGGCAAACAGCTCAGATTTGGAAAAGGTCCATTTGCAAACCGGAATTGAAAAATACATTAGGTAATAAGTGCAAAAGCCTACCATAGATTCCGTTGCAGCTTCTTTTATTTAAGGCACTAGATACTTCTAAATCATAATGCTAATTGGACATAAAAGACATAATAATTAAAAGTATATATAACCTATAAGGTGAAATTATAAAAAAAAATATGTTAAAATATAAATGCTGGAAACACCAGGAATGATCAAAATGATAATGATGATGATAAAGAAGATTGATAATGGTTATGAATAAACAATGTTCTATATGATAATATATATAGTCAAGGGATATTATAATATAAACTGAAAATAACATCTGTGCCGACTGCTGTTTTGTTGCAATTATAAACAATCTTCCGCATCCATTATGAACCAGAAAATTTAGACAATCTATGACATGAGAAAAAAATGAATTTTAAATTTTAAATTATTTTATAATACCTGATGACCTGGTAGACCTAAAAGATATGATAATGGAAAATTATGCTATGATTTACCGGTCGCACCCCCTCACTTCGCTGTTATCAGATTGACAACATTGCCCAGGCTACGCCAACCAGCGTCTCCATGTTTCAGCTGGCAGTCTTTTGTGATCATATGACTCGTGGAGGCGTGAGGTAGGAACTTGTGAGGACCGGAGGTCGGTCGCACCCTCCTGCCAAGTTGTCAACTCACCATTTGAAGCCCGCCTTGGTCTGATTGGTAATATGTATACAAACATATTCAATGGATCTTTCGGATGGTTAATAGTCATTATTTTATAACTTTGTACCTCTAGGTAGTCCAAACTGATTTGGAGTTTAGAGCTTGAAATCTATGGTAGTAACAGTAGATTTTTGGGCTATACAAATTTACGTCTCGAATTACGCTTGAATGGGTGCATATTTTCAAACGTAAAAATACATAAGAAGATAATCTTGGGATGTTCTTAGTCATCCAAACTCTATTGGCGTTCGAAATGTAAGATTTATAGTTGAAACAGTAATTGTTAAGCAATCCAAAGTTACAATAAATTTTCAAACATATTCAATTAATATTCTTAAAGTAATAACAAACATTCTCAAGTAATCTGACAAGTTGAGTTCAGAACATAAGACCTATAGTTGTAACAAAAGTTTCTAAACTATGCAAAACTACGATGTGTATTGAAGTAAATTCATTGAATATCTTGGAAGAACCACAGACATAATGAGATAATCGTCGGATGTTCTAGGTTATCAAAACTATCCAGGAGTTTAATACATAAAATCTACCAATTTTACTGTAACTTTCTGGACTAAACAAAGTAACGACATAATCATCATCACAAATATCAGTTATAAATAATTGACCATTAAGAAGAACCGATGAACATCGTTACTTTGTATAACTCAAGAAACTACAGTTTCAACTGAAGATCTTAAGTTTCCAAGACAGTTCGAATGCCATAGAATATCGCAACATTATCTCTTAGTGACTGTTGATCTTCCAGGAAATTCAATTAATATATATAAAGCTACTGTTACAACAGTAGACCTTAAGTTCTGTACTCCAGGACAGTTTGGATGACATAGAATATCCCACGATTATCTCATAATGCTAGTTGCTCCTCCAGGACTTTCATTCAATATGTTTGAATATATATCATAAGGGAAGGTCTATTAATTATGGCACGCAGTAAGGAGGGGAGGAGGGATTGGGAAAACGTAACGATTCTACAAAAAAATTTGAAGGTCCGTTCAAAAACTGTGACAATGCGGGGGGGGGGGGGTTATAGAAAGTCACTTTTTGCGTGGCATAATTAATAGAATTAATTAGAACTATAATCCCATGGCACTGATAGCAGTAGTATATCGATAAGGAAATAAAACATGTCGATAGAAAATTCAACAGAGCCGCAAGTTTGTTGACGCGTCCACAAAAATACGTGGTTTGCGTGTTGACAACCAGTATGCCAAATCTAGGTCACGAAAAAAGTGCGAAGAATATAGCTTATCGAAGGTAAACGATCCATCATCCTTAAGAAGCCTTAATAGCTCCAGCGTACTTCAAGAACACTTAATCATGGCAATTTGACAATTGGATTCAAAGCTACAAAAAGCTATCTATGTATCTATATTTAGTTATTAGCATTTTTCTCACGATTTCGCATTGTTAGATCATTGTCGCGTGGCGGAGGTATGCTGATACATACGCACCGCTATCAAATTGTTTGCATCTAATTTATTCGATCGCAAGATACCTTGAACAATGGTATCGATAAAATTGTAGTTTTTCCCCATGCGCTATGCAGAATAGCTGCAACCGAGGATCATAAAATGGGTGCAAGCGTGCTCTGCAAGCATATGGATTGGTAAGTTGGTTGCCGAAATGTGTCTGCTTGCATCCAATGTGTGGTTTACTCAAGCAAATTTAGGCTATGTTTGCAGAATATGGGCGTTAAAGCTCAGCCGTGGAACAAGTTTTACATCTGCTGCTATGGGTGTTTTGTTTTGAACACCTCTTAGTCGCGAATTAGCTTCATGTTCATTTGGCCTGGCAACATAGTGGGTTACCATTATCGCCGTGAAGGCATTAACTGGTTACTTAGGAAAGCATTTCAACGGGCTGAGTTGAAGGAGGACGTGATGGAGCGTAAGATGTGTTCGATCCCATTGTGCTATTTTGCAGCAAATGCGAAACGACAACTGGCCAGATAGCCGAAACATCTTACGGAGTCAACAGTGCGTATGCATGGCTGTACCTTTCAATTTTGACATTTTATATATGTGTTTTTCTACATGTGTTTTGAAGGAAACGCGGCAAACATAGAGGTGGTTTATAACAATCATCATTTTTTTTGTGTGCAATGAACGCTTTTTGAACTTTACTTGTGCAGTTTCTGCCTGGGGGTAAATTTTGTAAGCAATACTTGGAGATGAAAAAATGCACGTTAGGTCAGCAGGTCATAAAACATTAATAACAAAAAATAGCATTCTTGTTATATTTTCAAAAAAAAATATCGTTCAGCCAACACTTCTAAATCGAAAACTGTGGAATTCGTTGTAAGTTACATTTAAAATATCCCGTCATTCACGAATTGTCAAGCTAAGCCCAATACGTAACAAGATTGCATCTGTTTCCTTATCCAGGCGGCTTAACATTATACATGTATTATCTGAAGAAAATTGGATCAGAGTATGTGATATTTTGGGTGAAAGTCCATGACATGCAACGATATCATTAAAAACCAAACTCTTCGGACTATGTGTCTGTGTTCGCGATCTAGTCATAGCTCTGCAATCTCCCTTATAATCATCCCACCCATAATGAATGGCACTTCATTAGTACGAGGCCTTGAGATGGCGCTGATTTGACGTGCAATGTAAACAAACCGTTCATTCGAATGACTTCTTGCGCCCAACTTTAGTGCAGTGCCTTTCCAACACACAGCGATGGCGGCGTTAATGATAATGATGATGGTGCAGTTCCATACCGGCCTATTGGTCGTACAACAGGTGAGATTTTCGGCCTTTGGTCCATCATAAATCATCATCTGTGTGAACGTGCAGAGTGAGAGAGAGCCATTCGGCCATTACACGAGGTCAGCGAGTCGTCTGCTACCGGGTTGGAATTGAAAGGCTTAGTCAACACAAAATTTTCTTTTCAACAAGTCGAAGTCCCAACCTTGCTGCTGCTGCTGGATTATGGTTTGTTTGTACGACGTTCATCTAAACTGGAAAGGTCGTTGTCTGGGCGAGCACAGTGATGACTATTGTGAATGCTTGTAACCTACTGCATTTACGATTATGTTTAATGATGATGGGTTGGCAAAGGGCATGTCAACAATGAGTTTCAAGTGATTGTCAATTAATAACTTACAAAAAGCTTGACTAGAGAAGACATTGTTTCAAACATGCTTCTAGATCAGTTTCAATTACATCACACTTTCCCACATGTAATCGGTCGGTGCTCTCAATCTTGAATCCCATAAAAGACAAAAGTGACACTATGTTGTCATTTTTTTCTCGAACCCGAATTCGATTGAACTGCATTTCGAAACCGGTACTTAGCCAGAGGGCTTAGTTATTTGGTTACACATTCGATGGACAAGTAAGAGGATACTGACGCACAGAAAAAATCTCCGGCAAAGGGTCTCTCCGATTCATTTTGTCGCGTCATGTAACGCCACCACCCACCAGCATTCGTGAATACGTAGCTCTGTCTTGCCCGGTCCATTCAGCGGTAGGTTAACGCCACATTTAGTATAGTTCTTTGCTCTCCTTTTGTCTTCCACTACTGCCCTACTGTTCCATCTCGAACGCTTAGTTAGGTAACTTTCTTTGCGGCTTTTTTTTACCGTCGATTTAAGCACAGTTCCAGGGCAACTTTGTGGCATCGGAACGCAATGAACGGACAGACACAGTCGTTTCAAGTGTAAGAAAATGCACCCATATGAATGTCGCACTAGGGTTGGATGGGAGGTATTTCCTCAAATGGTAAGTTATATATGAAAAGTATTCGATTGCAGTAGTGTCAGACAAGGCAAAGCCGGTGCACATCAAACGAAGAAAATTACACTGACCTGATTAATTCGGGTGTTGAATAATACGGTATCTGTTTGCAGCGATAGTTGAAGCGAGATGAATGATAATGATGCAATTAATATGCAATTATTGAACGAGAGAACTGAATGTGTACAAAAAAATTAACGTTGATGTGATTTCGATTGATTAACCAACTAAGCAATTGTTTTATTAATTTATTTGTTGATTTTTTCTGTTATTTTTTTTTACGGGGATCAACTAACTACCTATATTTTGATTATTTAAGCTACAGAAAACCCCATCCAGTGAGTTATGGAATAAATAAAAGTTATGCCATTTTAAAAAATGATCGTGAAATTGGTGGAAATGTTCCTCATATTGCAAAAAATTGGAACGTCACTAAATGTGGTCGGATTTTGAGTGCTAATAAATCAGTCATTTATTGTGTCATAGTTATACTTTTCTATAGTTTCCGTGCTAAAAAGTGGACTCGGAAAAAATGAGACACACAAAAATGATCACCAATAATTCATTTTAAATCGGATACTTCTCAAATTTTCGGATTAAATAACTTTATATTAGCTATGTTTTGGCATAATGTTTTGCTTGTCAGTCCGGTTTGGCGCCTTCCTGGCCTCAAAAAACACGTAGCCTAGCCCGCTTAATGGTCTGCTGGATGAACCATCTCAACGAATTGACCTTTTTGGCCACGTCTCGGGTGGAAAGGTTCGGGTTATTCTTAAAGTACTGCCTTATCTTCCGCGCCTTCTCTGGGTATTCCGTTTTCGGTTTTCGGCCGCTTCCAGCGCACCGCACGATGATCTCCGTCTCCTGGAACATCTTCACAACGTGGGACACGGTGGAATGGTGGATTCCAAGCCTTTTGCCGATCCATCTGTGCGACTGACCAGGATTATCGATCACCGCGCTCAAGATTTGCAGGCGTAGCTCTTCTTGTTTCGAATGCATCTTCAAAACTACTTGACAGATTGCGATAGTTTTCACACATAAACATAACACTTTAAACTAGTATTACCCAAAATTTAATTAATTTTTACACACGTTATAAAAAGTTATACCCAAAACAAAGTGTCGCATTTTTTTCGAGTCCAATCTTTACTTGTACCTGTCCAGTAAGCGGTAGTCACCCATCTGTGGTTTAGTGCCTGAAAGGAACTACAGGGATCGAGGATTTGGTAAATGTCACAGCCATAAGCATCAAATAATATCTTCTGTACCTGCCTAACGGGTGTCCACTAAAAAATGAGAATGATTTCAATACTTTTCCATCAGAACAAAAACGGCCGCATAGAAATGTCACTTTAGATGAATGAATCGTTGCACTCTCCAGAAAATTTTCATACACTCTTATTTCACTCTAACATGTTCAGTCGTGTTCAGCATGCCGTCGAAACAGGAAGAACTGCGCGCGCGCGTTGTACAATTCTTTCAAGCGAACGAAGATCGTGGAAAAAAATACACGGTGGACCATTTTTGTCGTGAAAAAGTTCCGGTATCCACCGTATACCGTATCCTGGCATGCATGAGAGTAACCCGGAAGAAAGGTTGCGGCCGTCCAGCGAAAATAATGAATGAGAAAACGCTCCGCTCGCTGCGCAGCATGTTCAACAACAAGGATTCGGTAAGTCAACGGGAAGCAGCCCGAAAGTTCCATTGTTCGAAGTCACTCATCTGCAAGACGCTAAAGAAAGAAGGAATAGTGTGTAGAAAGAAAACCAGATCCCCAGAGTACACAGATGAGCAGATTCAAACCGTGAAATCCCAATGCCGCTGGATGACTCGGAATTACGGCGGAAAATCTTTCGTTCTGGACGACGAAAGCTACTTTCCTCTTTCGAAGTCTCAGATACCGGGAAACGACCGATTCTACACTAAGGACAAATCTACTACTCCTCCAAAAGTAATGTATAAGTTCAAGCACAAATTTGAATCGAAGGTTATGTTATACATCGTAATATCCGATAAGGGTATTTCGAAGCCGTGGTTCAAACCAAGCGGTTTGGCCATCAACCAGGAGGTGTACCAAAGAGAGTGTTTGCAGAAAATACTCATCCCATTTCTTAAACAACATCACTCGGATGGCAAATACGTGTTTTGGCCGGACAAGGCATCATCGCACTACGCAAAAAAAACGCTAACGTTTTTGGAGAGCCAAAATATACCATATGTCCCAAAAGACCGGAATCCGACAAATTTGCCACAGTGCCGTCTTATCGAGGATTTCTTCGGTCTTTTGAGCTCCATGGTATACAAGGATAATTGGAAGGCCAAGAACACCAAGCAACTTACCAACAGGATCAAAAGCTGCATCCGAAAAATCGATGTGGCTGCCGTCCAACAGTCATGTTCCAGCATAACGACTAAGCTGCGCCGCTACAATGAGCCACGGACCATATGACAATATTCACTAAACTTAGTTTGAAGAATTAAGTTGACCCTTTTAATAAAATAAATCAGTTTGAACAAAACTTCACTGGTATTTTTTTCCTGACCCATTCTTTTCGTTCTCATTATTTAGTGGACACCCGTTAGCCCCTTCCAAACGATAATGTGACTTATTAATCTCGAGCTATCCACAAGTAATTGGCACCCCACTAATATTGAAAAATAAAACATTGTTCATAACAATATTGAATATCAGCTCCGTAAAGTGTTACACACGCCTGAGCCTACCAAAAAACACGCATATGGATATGCAACAAATGGATATGCAACAATCGATTGAAACATTCACTACGCTACGAATATACAATTCCAATATTGGAGACTATTGATTTCAAATAAGTGTGAATATTCAACGACTGTGGATTGTCGTCGTATAAGGCATAAAAAGAGAAGAGTGACACTCACACGGCCAGCCGTTTCAACTCAGTTTTGAGTCATTTTTGACTCACTTTTGATTCAGAACTGAGCTGAAACGACTGGCCGTGCACATCTTCATCTTTCTACGTCTTACGGCAGTGCGCTCTGGACGTGATTCATCGAGCTTTTGTCAAAAATCTTAGTTCGATTTTCATGCGTGTTACATCGTTCACCGTGACTTTCCATCGCAGACGACGATCAGCCCTTTTCAGGGCCACCACAGTTTCGAAAAAAAAGCCAATAATCCAACATAAAATAATTAAAAAGCCTATATTAGGAAAAAGGCTTTATCTCATCCATTTGACAGCTCTCCTGCTCGATTAGATTGGCTATGCTACGTAGTCCTACGTCACCTTTGTGTAAAATCCCATTGGGCTGTCCCTTTTAGCTTTTTATATAATGTTGAGATAGATGGAACACGTCGATGACAAAATTGAAGAAAAAAGAGCAAGTCATACACATCAACTAGGAACGTCATACTTTTAATCCGATATTTAAGGTGCCGCTGATTAAGAGCGTTTAAATGAACTTTTGAACCAAGTGAAGGGGTGAGTGGCGTTCACGCTTATCACGTAGTGAACGCTTATTCACACCTCTGGCATCTTCAGTATTTGTTGAATTCGTATACATTCACAAACAATAAAATATAAGACCCAGTGCAATTTGACAGTACATAATTAGGGGCTGCTCATAAACTTCGTAGACAATTCAGTGGGAAGGGGGTTGAAAAAATCAATGTTTGTCTAAGGTGGGAAATGGGGGGGTTTACCGAAAGTTATGTAGACCTCTGTTTTCGTTCTCTCTATAAAACGGATATTCATATAAAGGGTGTTCCGACCAAAATTTGGTCAAACAGTAATGTGTTTGAGCCGATCAAAGTTTTTATTAATAAGTCAAATTCTTTTTTTTTTCAAGTTCAGTTAATACAGAATACAGGAGAAATATTCAGCTAAGCTTCCTTTTTATCGAATGCGCATTGCCGAGTCTTTCGATTAACATCTGCCATAAGATTTTGTACAGTCTCCTTGTCCACTTTATTCGCCGCAGAACGCCAGTTTGCCTTGAACTGTTTCTCGCTCACAACAGCTTTTTGAGTCTTCTTAAGGTTCCGCTTGACACTGGCCCAATATTGTTCGATTGGCGGAGCTCTGGCGTGTTGGGAAGGTTCTTGTCCTTGGGCAGCACTTGAACGTTGTTGGCATACCACTCCATGGCCTTTTTTCCGTAATGGCACGAAGCCAAATCCGGCAAAAATATAACGGAAGAATTGTGTCGCTTCATGAAAGGCAGTAGACGTTTTTGTAGGCACTCGCTCAGATAAATTTCCTGGTTGACGGTTCCGGTCGCAATGTAAACGTTGATATTCAAGCCACATGTACAGAGGCCTGCTACACCAGATATTTCTTCGCGAACTTTGACAGTTTAATGTGCCTGAAAATATCTGCCACCTTCCCGCGTCCGGTTGGCGTATAAAATTCCTGTCCAGGAAGCTGTTTAAAGTCTGCCTTGACGTATGTTGCATCGTCCTGTACCACGCAATCAAACTTCGCCAGCATCGTCGTGTACAACTTTCGCGATCGTGCTTTGGCCAACGTATTTTGTTTATCATCGCGATTTGGAGTCACCACTTTCTTGTTAGTCAACAGTTCAGCTCGTTTCTAAGCTCTATCCACGGCTGAAGGTGCCACTCCTAGCTTCTTTGCAACATTTCGGACGGAGAAGTTGGGGTTCCGCTCGAAACAGCGGGTAACTTTTTTTGTGGTCGCTGTGGCCTCCGGCTTTCAATTTCCCCACAAACCAGCTTCCCTGGTTGGACAAACGTTCACAAAACACTTTTAATTCATTGGTAACAGTTGATTTAGTCACATTCAACAATTTCGCCAAGTTGGCGTGAGAGTAGTTTGGATTTTCGCCATAGACGCGCAAAATTTTGATCCGTTGCTTCTCTTCCATAGACGACATTTTGATAACTGAAGTGCTAAGCTCAAAAATAAAATAGAGGCATGATGCTACACGCACACATCTTCAAAATGAGAGGCGTGCAAATTTGTTTTAATGCACGATGAAAGGTAATGTGTCAAGTTTAAGTCGACCAAATTTTGATCGAAACACACTTTATGTTAAAACTTCGAGTTTGAAGACCGATTTAAACCAACAGTAAGGATGCTGTTGGGGTCTACTTACAAGTGTGGGAGGTTTATTTCAATGAAATACAAGAATACGTAAAAAAGTACAATTTAAGTACTGATTTAAACCAACAGCAAGGATGCTGTTCAGCGCACTACAATTGTAGGTGGTTAGTAGAAAAGGACCTTATGCTACACAGCAGTAACGCATCTACACTAACTGGAATTAACCTCCCTAGAACCTTGAATACAATTTCATAACGATATGCAATTGCAGCTCAACCATTAATCGATGAATGTATACTGAAATGTGAAGGTATATGATGGCAATAATAATATATAATAATGATGTTGTAAAGAATCACAAAGCAATGTACATATAATAATGAAATGCAGCTATATGCCTCTTCCCCCTCGGTGCTAGATAATTGAAACTCTGATGTTACGAAAATTCCAACGTTATATAATGAAATAAAGTCAATCACCCGGCAGCCCAGCAAAACAGCACAGAAAATTTAAGCAAATAACAATTTCATATGAGTATGATCACTACCCAAAAAAAAAGAAACTTAATAAATCCAAATATCTATATATATAAAACAGAGTGGCATACGTAAGACCGCGCATAACTCGAGAACGGATCGTCCGATTTATGTTGCCTTTGTTTTGTCCTGTCCGGCTACGCTCAAGGAACATTTATAAGAAGAGAAAGTTGGAAAAATTAATGGGGAAAATGAAAACTTCGAAAAGATAGATTTTCAATACATTATGTATGGTATTTTTTCGTTTTGATCGAGTTATCCTTGACATGGAGCGGAGTTGACGATGACATGACATTGCTCAATTTCACAGGTGTACTGATTGTTCTCCTTTTGGTTAATGTTCGTGGTCCAGCTTCGTTCGATTCGTTTCGGACTGTGGGTGATCTACTATGTGCGACATATCGAGAGGCCTGTTAGCGGTTGCTTTGTTAGAAAACGACATACTTTGGGATGCCTATGTTGGCATGCCAATGCGATTGTTATTATACCTGCAATCAAATTCGTACCCTGTTTGCGATCATCATCTCGACATGTTTTCCATCAAATGTAGTCGAATTGTGGAACAAATACAAGGATGACATGGTTGATGATGTTTTACATTAAGCTCGCACAACCACTGTGAATTACGAGCTGGACATTAACAATGAGATGCGCAACGAGGCGCTGGTTTTGGTCGAATACATGTGTTTACTGATGTGCGGCAGTGGCTCCTCAGCAAGAAGACGTATACTATTCTTTGATGATAGCGATTGACGGCTGAAATGGAGGCGTGTTCTTCATCAATGTACCTGAAGGAACTTGCAAAAAGTACCTAATTTCATAACTGTTGGCTTGGGATCGCCCATGATCAGATATGCCGATGGTGGTTGCCTCTTCAGGGATGGCAGCCACATTGTTGGAAGGCGGTCGAACGGCTCAATCTGCGTTGAAGCTCCCGTTGAATTTCCAACTTAAAGACGAATCGACATGCAACATTTCGAAGAATTCGGCAAGGACGAAAGTGTTACAGTGTTGTAAGATCATCATCTGCAACGTATGGTACACATACGAGCATTGAGGCACTCGATCGAACTATGCAAGATCTGCGCAGTAACTGAGACCTTTTAGAGCGTAATGATTTTGTTGCCAGGTGATTTTCGACAAACACTATCTGTCATTTCACGAGCCTTAAGCTTTCGTATATGGGGCGATATGTAAAGAAGCTACAGTTGACGAGAAATATGTGAGTTACCATGCAAAATGATCCGTGTGCCGAGATTTTTTCGAATCAATTGTTGGCGATTGGCAATGGATTGATTTCGTTTCCGCCGAATGTCTGCCATTTCACAACGACGTAAGCTGAACTCATTACGAGTGTTTTCCAAACACCATCCAGAATTATGAGAACGTTCGAGAAATAAGGATGCCGGGGATTTGAATTTCGTAATTCTAAATGTAATTCCTGGACAAATACATTCATTCAACTTAATAGGTTGTGTGACTAAGCCGGACAAAGTAACCAATTATTCAACAAAATTCCTGAATTCATTGGATTTACCAGGATTACCACCATATAATTTATGACTGAAGATTGGATCTTTTATCATCATGCTCCAGAATCACAATCAACCGAAATTGTATAATGGAACAATATTGGTCGCTAAGCAACTCAAGAATAATGTCATTCAAGCAATGATATTTAAAGGCGAATTCAAGGGCCAAGTGTCCAGGAATTTCAATTATTTCAAACGATTTACCTGTTGAGTTCAAACGAATACAATTTTCGGTTTGCCTTTAATTCGCCATGACAATCAATAGAACACAGAGTCAATCTTTGGAAGTGTTCGGGATTAATCTCGAATGCCCATGCTTCTGACATTGTTGTTTATTAATCTTTGTTTATTTACGTGCCAGATCATGGAACAAAAAATGAAGTCTACCACAAAGCACTGAATTGAACTGGCGCAAGATTTTGTCAACTTCCACAAACGCGTAAATAAAGTATACAAATTCAAACAAATTCGCAAAGTGATTCATTCAATCAATATCTTAAATTCAATTTTAATTGTTTATCGATCGTGAATGAACGATGAAAAAAATTGAAGTGACAAACAAGCCAAGCCTGGCTTTAAGTCACTTGAAAATAAAATTGAATCTTGAATGTTCAGAATTATTTGATTCCTAAAATCGGTTGAAGCGGAACAAAGTTCGCCGGGTCAGCTAGTTAAAAATATAAAAATAAGATCGGAAATTCTAAATCTTCGATAACTCTTGTTTCCCACTGGGCCCATAAAAGATTTTTTATGTCAATGAAACAGAAAATGTAGGACCACAAACAATGTTAGTTTTTGAATTAAATCTTTGGGGAAAGGAATTAAACTGCTTGTAGAATTTGTCATATATGATCTTCTCAAAAATAAACGTAAACAACGTTGAAGGTATCTTTTCAAATACTTAACGTGAGTTAGATGGGCAAAAACTTACTACGATGCAAAAATGCGAAGCTGAAAATAACTTAAAAAGTACTTCAGACAATGATTTAGACAATGATTTATTGGAGCTTAACTAAAACACTTCATGGAATCCCCGCTTCACACAAAATATCAGTTTGATTAAAATGTGTTAACACTCAATTATCACCACTCTTGCACGGCGATGCTCATTTCTCAGCATCACTTCGGACGTAAAACCAATCAAAATCACTCCATGTACGTGTATGTATTGGTACACTATCACTAATTAAAAATTTGACCCGCCTATCGTAGACCGTTCAAATTAATCTCACAGAATCCGTTGACTCAGTAGCCGCAGCAAGCGATCTGGTGCTTAGTTGACGCTTCTTCCACATGTACACTAATGCAACTAGCGAGGCAAGTCCAATCACCGAAAGGGCATAAACCAGCACCTGGAAGGTGATGAAGAACGGTGATGCTGCCTTTACCGGCTCACTGGCAGCTATTTTCGGACTGGCAGCATTCGAATTGTACTCCAAAACGTGGTGATTTAGCGTTGAATCGATGGGCTTGGCCATTGTTTGCTTTGTAGTTGCGGCTGTCTCAGTTGTCGATGGCATCGTTGTTGATGGTGCTGCCATTGTTGTGCTCTTTTGGGTCGTTGTGGTCGTTGTGCTCGTAGTTGTGGATTCCTTCGGAAACGATGCTCTGATTTCTTCTTCCACATCAATTGGCTGTTCCACGTAGTCATCATAGCTATAATCTTCGATTAGTTTTTCCGAGCACATGGAAATGTAGTCTTCGCGGAACAGGAAGTGGGACGAAAACCCATGGACGTCTGGACTCAGCTGGAACCGTCTCATGCGTAGAATGTTCGTCTCGAAATAAGTCGTGTTCCAACCGTTTTTGCAGATCTCGAGTACTCGCAGACGAGGTAAATATTCTCGAGCCTCGATGTAGCTAAAGTTCGGAATCCGATTACCAACGTAGCTCAACACTTGGAGCGAGGGATTTGATGTGAAAATTTTAAAATCAGCTACAGTTAAATTGTTGTACGATAGATCCAGTGTTTTCAGCATTCGCAAATTGAGGAACGTTCTCTCAGTGGGTATGATATATGTAGACTGAAACATCAGTTCTTCAAGAATGGTAAGCGAACTGAACTCTGAATCCGGCTTAATCGGATTGCTGCCCAGAGACAAACTAGTTAAATTCGGTGCCGCAGTAATGTTGCTTATGTCGCGAATTTGGTTGTTTAGAACCGATAGCTTAACCAAGTTCTTGCCAACGATTGAGATTGTTTTGATTTCGTTGTTACTCGCATACATTGTACTGCAGTGTTCGTTGATCGCCAAGTGCCCCAGGCTATTGTTATTCAACACAACAATTGCTGCTTTCAGGAACATGAAATCAAAGGTTTTCAGCTTGTTTTCTGGAAGTTCCACTTTGAAAAGGTTGTCTAACCCAGTACTGTGAAGGGGTGTTACAATAGAAAATGATAACAACAATTATATTTGTAATGTCTGCATGTTGCAGATTCTGGTCCTACTGCAATTGTAGAGAAAATAATATAAAACCACTATACAATACCTGGGAATTCCAAAGATAATCTGAAACCATATACCAAACAAAGAATACTTCCGTTTTTTGTGGTAGGGTACGATTTCAACCATCGCGTAGGTGAAGTGCCACCAAAGGTATAGTTGACGAAATTCTGCGTTTCTTATTAAACCGCAACTCCAAGTAAAAATTTTAGTTTTTTTCCAGCCCTATAGCACTCCTCCCGGCTTTGTTGATAAAACTACATTTAAAACTGTTTTGTCCACCAATACCTCCTCTATGCATCTTTAAAGCCGAAATAAGTTCAACGTGGCCAACACTATAGACGGCTGTGAAAACAAATCAATAAAACCTATATAAGACCATCAAGATATTGAAAAAGTTCTGGTGAAAATGTTATGACCATTTGAGAATCTTCATAAAACCTATTGGCTGCCATCAAAACCAGCATAAGGCCTAATGGCCACAGCTGTCAAACTTCACGTTGTAATCGTGGTTGGTTTTGTTTTGTTCCGCTTTCTTCGATTCTCTGCTCTTCTGATTCATAAAAATAATATTAAAAAAAAACAATTCTAGTGCTGCGAAAGATTTTGTTTGATAGCAAAATATCCAAAACAAATTGAGTTTTTTATAGCGTATCATGCTCTAAATTATATGCGCATTTCATTTTATGGTGAATATTGGCACGATAAGAGCCGAAAATAAATGCACCTCGGAGATTATGCGAGTTTGCATAAACAAAAACAAAATTGAAACAAATATACTAGATAATTTAACCACGAATTTCCTGAAAATTGATGGAATTCAATAAGGTTATCTAAAAGAATGCCGAAATTGGTCTCTGGTCTACAGTTCATTTGCATTACATTTAAAATTTTATGTACTTCCACATTTCAATGATTTCTTATACTTCAATATGGCTATTGGAAGGAATCACAGATTTGCCAAAATGCCAATTTATCTTTGCAATGGCTTCTATAAAACTATTTGCAATGGCTTCTATACAACCTAACATCCATTTGGGGTAGGTTATAGTAACGGAACTACAACCTACCCCGCAGTGGGATGTTAGGCAAAGATTGACGTCCATGGTTCGAGTACCATTGGATACATGCCCTTTTGCTCAATTTTCAAAAAACATCCATTAAATTTTCCTACCTGCCGCACTCTAACGGAACTTTTATTTTCTCTTCACATCTTTCATTCTAGCCAAAAACATTAATGTTCACTCTTGGTGCCTCGTGGTGATGAGCGAACATCTCCTTCTACATCATAATCGTTACTCCTCGCACGGAGAATAAATAACATAACAATTGATGTATATATTATTCTGAAAATTTTAAATTTCAATCTTAATTTCAGTGGGCTAAAACCTTGGCAAAAAAATTTCAGGCTTCTAGTTTAAATTCCAAATACCACCCACAAGCAACAGGAGCATAAACTAATCTTTCTAGCATCTATGCTCCCAACGATAAAATCAAAATTATCACATTATTTAACTCTATATGGAAGCGATTGGTACGGGAGGAACACGCATTCTTCCTTTCCTTGATTTGAAGTAGAAGAACGGTTTCAAACATTCTTTCTGGAATCGCTCTATTTCTTGGTGTCCTCACTACGGCACATGCTACACAATTGGCCTGGTCGGTGACAAAAAAAATGATGCATTCAAGAAGTCTTCATTTCCAGAATGTTTTCACAAAGTGGCTGCGATAGTGTGAGATTAGATTCGAAATGCTTCTGAACAACGTACAGTCTGGTCTTCTATGCACAGTTTGAAGGAAACAAGTAATTTTTTGTGTAATCTAATGAACATATTAGGAATGCTAAATTGTTCCTTAATTTATTGGATATTTCATGCGAATTCAAACAAGATATCATCTCCATCACATCTGTCGAAATCAATTTTGCAAACAATTCCGTTGTTCACCCTCGCTTTGGTTTACAATTGAATGAGGGGAAATTTAATGCGTCTGTTACAATTGATTATTTTTTTCTTTGTAACTTGTTATAATTTGTAATACTCCACACCTTTGTTGATTTCTCGGCTGTCTTGCTGATTTGTTGCATATAGTTATAATGGTTCATGATAAACTTGTTACCTACCCATGGTTAATTCGACATCGATTTTAGTCGGGACGGCCAAACTATCCATCCTTCTATAAAAAGACATCAATGCTCAAGTAAGCAACGAACTCGTTATATGCAGATAGCATTAGGACGTGGCCCCTTATCAGCGATCGTCTACGAGCAATTGGATGAAAATGTTGACACCGGAGCCCAAAACTGTGGCTACCTTATATTTTTTTGTCCGCCTCTTTCATCATTTTCCCTCCCAGAGTAGCAATGTATTACAAGCGCCAACATGTGTGTTTATGATTTTGAAGTGATTGTTCGCTTGTGCAATATGTTAACTTGATCCCGAACAAGGCAGTGTTGTTTTTTGAAAATTTCATTCTGTTTCATAACTTGAGCTCTTTTTTGACAAGATGACAACGAGTGAAAAAAATGTAGATCACTTTTTTCCTATTCAATATTTATAGGAGCAGATAGAGACCCGCTCGAGGTTTCAATGCTGGATAATCGGTGGAACCGGAGTAGATGAAGCAATGCGTCCATCATAAAGCGTGAGGTCTACTGTAGACTTTTACTTTTTGTCAGCACTATCATCCATTGATGGAAGGAGGAGGAGGAACAAATCTCACAAAATAAAGCCAAACAAGAAAACACGTAGGCCGAGCGGGCAGCAAGGTCGTTGGTTTGAGCAGCCACTTTTGCAGCATAACTCCTTGTTGAACTACTTTCGATTTTGACAAGTTGTAACATTATAGGGCTGAAGTGTGGTCGACCTAATTATTTGCTTCTTTGTGCATATTTGGTTGAGAAATTCGTGTTCGCTGCCGGTTTGGGGAACCAGAATACCATACCGATAGACCATATATCTACCCGCATGAAATTGGCAAACCGTTAGAAGAGAAGGTTAATCACAAGGGTTAATTGAACCACGCGCTACAAAGTAATAATCGTAATGCATTTGTTTCACTAAATGAACGCCTGTCGTGGTTTTTATGAGTGAACATATTCGATTGAAAATTGGAACATAAAAAATGGTGCAAAATGGTCTGGCGTGCAGAAATAAAACCTGGCCAGACCGTCGTCGTGATTGGTTCGATTTTCAAAGTAAAAGCTATTTCTCCTTCGATTGCATAATATCCTATATCCATGATAGGTTTTAGGTGGAATTCCACATCACGGAAGGGATCAAGCCATGTCCCTCTTTGCCGAGCTAGAAACAGAGGTGCATGGCCCAGCAAGTTAATCAGTGAGCAATCTTTCTGCTGTCAGTTAAACTGGCCAGTCAATGGTTGGGCGAGGAGGTAATGTGGCTTGAAGGTGGATCATTTGCCGGTCGGAAATTGATGAGATGAGAGAGCCGTTGGTGATCTATGGAGATCATGGTAAAGCACTACAATTGGCTCAGGTGAGAAAAGATATTGATTACAGTGTCCAGTACGTCTACTGAGTTTGGTGGAGATAATTTCAGTTCGCTGATGCCTATAATCACAAGGATGGAATACGGTTGTCTGGGGAGAAACTCAAAATAACTTTTTAGTTTCCTCTTGGGTTCTATACTGGCGATTATTTCAAGCCTGTCGCATGTTAATCAAATTTGAGTTCGTAGTAAATTTCGTACTTTTTTATAATGAGCTTCATGCTACACTTGTAAGTAAAATGGTTCATTCAGTAAAATTTAGAGAGAAAAAAACACCAAGCCATATCATCCCATCATGTAAAGGGTGTTCCGATCTAAATTTGGTCGACTTAATCTTGACGCATTTCCTTTCATCGTGCATAAAAAATGTTGCACACCCCTCATTTTGAAGATGTGTGTGTAGCATCATGCCTCAATTTTGATTTTGAGATGAGCACTTCAGACGTCAAAATGTCGTCGAAGGAAGAGAAGCAACGCATCACAATTTTGCACGTGCATGGCGAAATCAACTGTTACCAACGTATTAAAAGTGTTCGGTGAACGATTGTCGACAGCCAGGAACGCTGGATCGAGGAGAAATCGAAAGCCGGAGGCCACAGTGATGATGAAAAGAGTTGCCCGCTGTTTCGAGCGGAACCTCAACCTCTCTGCCCGAGATGTCGCAAAGAAGCTGGGAGTGGCGACTTCAACCGTGGATAGAGCTAAATAACAAGCTGGAGTGTCGACTGACAAGAAAGTGGTGACTCCAAATCGCGACGATAAACAAAACACGTCGTTGTTGTTGTTGTTGTTGTTGTTGTTGTTGTTGTTGTTGTTGTTGTTGTTGTTGTTGTTGTTGTTGTTGTTGTTGTTGTTGTTGTTGTTGTTGTTGTTGTTGTTGTTGTTGTTGTTGTTGTTGTTGTTGTTGTTGTTGTTGTTGTTGTTGTTGTTGTTGTTGTTGTTGTTGTTGTTGTTGTTGTTGTTGTTGTTGTCGTTATTGTTGTCTTATTGTTCAGCCATTTCCCTTTTGAGATTTACACCGTGTCCAATATATTCTCATACAAAATAAAACTCTATCTATTTAAAATCGATATTCCCGATTTCATTGATAACTTTACCCATTATATTGCTATATAATACTGATCAACTACAACATATGTTTTGAAATAACACCGCTTTTAACCTTCTTGACCAGCTTCAGATGTTTTTCGAAACCGTCACAGGCCAAATTCGTTTGATTACGGTTTTGAATTGGTTCATATTAGACGCCTGCAAGTATGACCATACGAAATAATCCAAGGGATTCAGATCTGAACTGGGAGGCCATTCATTCTTGTCCAAAAGTTCGGTCAAATTTTCTCGGCACCTGTCCTAAATGAGATTTGCAGTATGCGATGGCGCTCCGTCCTGCTGAAACACATAGTGATCATCTCCAAACACCTCTTGTACATATGGCTTGACAAGTTTCTCCAAAACTTCCGTTCTATAAAGGGTGTCTACGATGAAATTGCCACACATAAAATTGATTCGCAAAATTCGAGTTTTCATCCGATTGCCATCAAATTTTCAGGGATTGAGAAATAACTATTAAACTTCATTTTACCATTTTACTCGTAATTTATTTACAGTCCATACGCAAATGCCCGCACCTTGGCCTTAACCCCGGCCATAAGATTCTGCACAACCTGTGAATCAAAGGTTCATAATCGCCCAGTACTTCTCGATGGGGCGGAGCTCCGGAGTGTTGGGAGGGTTGAACATTTTCGGCACGAAATTGACCTTATTGTCCGCATACCATTTCAGCGCGTCCTTGGGTAGCTGAAGCATTATTGGGACGTTGTGGGCCTTCAGGAGAGAAGCAGCCGTTCCGGAGGCACTCTTTATGTACACTTGTCCGTTCATCGTGTCCTGGTGCACTCCGCTTCCGCACGTCAGATGGCTTGCCAAACCAGGAATTTCTTCGCATTTGGCATCTTCTGAGTGCGGACATGCTCCGGAACGCTAACTTATCCTTGGCCGTGAAAACAGGTTGCCGGGGATCTGTTTGAAGTCGGCCTTCACATATGTTTCGTCGTCCATGATGCACATTCAACTTTCGTCAGCATGTTGAGGTACAACTTCCGGCACAGGTTTGGCGGACTTGTTCTGCTTCTCGTCGCGATTAGGGCCTTGTACCTTGAACGTTCGAAGCCCAGCCTTAGTTTGGCCTTCTGGACAAAACTTCGGCTTAGGTGCAGCTTCTAGCCACATCCCGAACGGAGGCGTTCGGATTTCGGTTGAAGGCCTCAACTACGCGGTTGTGATTTTTGGTGTTGTACGGAATACTTTTTCCTTCACTTCTGGGCTTCCGATCGGTGGTCAACCGTTCCTCGAACCGCTTAATCACTCGCGACACCGTGGAATTCGCGATTCCCAACGTTTTAGCGATGGAACGATGCGAGAGATCCTTGTTCTCGTGATGAATGCGCAAGATTTTATCACGCACGAGCTGTTCTTTCGACTCCATTTCCGCGAGTTTTGATCACAGGACTTTAAAACTTACAGGATGTAAATAATGCACTATGAACTAAATCCACCCAAATTTTCATTAAATTCTACCCAACGGTTAAAAAGTTAGAGCAGTTTCATAGTGTGGCAATTTCATCGTGGACACCCTTTAATATACGACATTCACTTTAACGCCTTTTTCGATGAAAACCAGTGGTAATTTGTGTCGCTTGCAAATTCCACGCCAAACCATCATTGATACAGCACTTTGGAACCGTGGAATATTCCTATCACTTTCTAGAGCAGTTCTCGAAGAGAGAACCCTCAATCTGTTGTTGCAAGACGAATAACTTTTCGTCGGAAAAGATAAATTCTTCTCCACCGTGCCGCGACAAAAGCAGACTTGCTCTTTCGAGTCATTTCTGCTTGGAAGGTTCGAAACTCCGTAAACCTTACGTTTCTTGTAAGCTTGGAATCCGATATCATTTTGCAGTATATTGTGCTTTCAAAAACTTTTTTATCACCACAACATGAAACTCCTTATCGATGGTAAAAGATAAACACCGAATGAAAACAATCGGACATAACCTAAAAGCGTTTGTATAAACATAGTGCAAAACTACACCAACACATACGTAAAGCATGTTGAGTAGTTGCACGACACCAATGCAAGGAAAAAGTGTATGAGAATATATTGGACACGGTGTACGTTAAAACAAGAATAAATCAATAAATATGTTGATGTTGTGACTTTCAGCAAAAAGGGTATTTTACGGTTCTACATGTGTTCTAGATAAAATTGCAACCAGAAATCTACTGAAACGCTATCCTTCAAAGTTGATGTAGGGTCGTTAACCTTATTTGCATCAAACAAAATTGAAAGATGATCAACTATTCATACACATACTCCATGTCAAACGAATATAATAAGCATGTGTCCTCCCACACATCATAAAATTTACACCTTAATCAATGACGTCCACTAAAACACATACTTTAGTGCACGTGATATGGCTCGCGGCGATAAAAAATTTGCTAAATATTTTGGCCTGCGTTAATGTTTTCATCATCCTTTCATTACCATCGATTGATCTTGAATAAAAGTAAAAATATATAACTGGTCGTTGGCGTTTAATGGCACCTTTTGATCGATACGCTCGACATTGAAATTCGTACTTAACACCGTCCATTCGTCCATCTATTACCCTGCTATCGGTCCATCGGGTCCCATATATTACATGCAACCTTAACACCACTCGGTGTGATGCGGTGAACTTGTTGCTTGTGTGTGATTTGGACGACAAACAAACTTCGGCAACGAAATATCAAACCGGCATCATCTTCTTCATCGCATTCCTTCCATCCATGCTGATCGGCCACCGGCGAGTTCAACTTCAATTACCTATTCTGCACCACGCCATGTGCTTGAAATGAGGCACCCGTCAACGACGCTGCGTACAAACCGATCAATGAGTTAACCATAATAGTGTGTTTGCAGCATGTTAATTGCATAGATTGATACATGTCAGGAACTTAACACACGTCGTCCGTAATAGACCGATAAGTTTTTTGACCTTAATAGATTTAAAGCGTTTCTTCATGTGCAGGGAAAAAAGATTTTAGAAGTAGAAAGAAAATTGAGGCACCAACTATGTATGAAGAACGTCCTTGCATGTTGCGAAGAAGCATGGGTCATTCTAACTAAATGGATTTGCGTGTCATTGGGATGCAGCACGTTCATCCACATTTCCTGCAAAACCCGATGTGTGTCACAAACATTACACCATGCCGCCGGCGACACCTGCAGCAGTGGGTAATGATAGCTTTCGGAGCAGCACCAGTAGCACAATGACAGTGGTATGAAGTGCCAATCGAAGCATAGGAGGATATTGTTATCCACTTTAAACTGAAGCGGCAAACTAAATTGTGCAACAAATGGAATACGCTCTAACGACGATTGCCGCTCGGAATATGTAGCAGTTGGTGGCGTGCTCGTGCCCGGGCTAACTAGTGCACTCAAAATCACAAACAAACGAAAAATTATAACCCAAATCGTGACATAATTTGAATAGATACAACTAGTTTTTTTTTTTGCTTTGCTTGACTTTAGTGAAATCGATGCGACGCAAAGTATCAACTTCTTGAAAACTGGATCGCTGCTCCACCACTAAAATTGCTTGCATGAGAGATAGTAAGTGACACCGTGATACTATGGCGCCTACGAAAAAGAAATACGGTGAGGTATTTTGTAAAAGAAGCATGAGCATGAGCATGGTTGACCGCCCGAGATTGCTACTCCGTTGTTGCTAGATCAGCTGCTATTACACAGAGAACCAACAGATGATGCTTGGGAATGCCGAATGCTGGTCAAGTAAGGAAAGGGTAGCAATATATTGGCATGATCCTCGCTTTATTGGAAATCGCGGAGTCCATTTCACTTGCACGAGAAATCACTGGGATTTTGGATGACAGGATTGGCTGGCAGCAGAGTTCGTTTGAGTTAACGATAAGCTGCTAAGTGAAGTATGTATTTAAAAAACTAGTACCGTTTTCAGATTTAAACTGGTTCAAACCTACAGTAAGGATGCTATTCGGGCCACTCACAGAGTGTCCACATGATTGGGCCACAGAGAGTGGTATGTTAATAGGAAAACATTTGGACTGATCTATACCAACAGTTCAGATTACGCTGGAGTCACTTACAAAATGGGATAGTGGTTTATTTGTTCCAAGATAGAGTGGCCCGACGAGCATGGCGAACGAATAATTTGGATCACAATTAATTATATACCTCACCACCGACTCCTCATGCTCACTCGATGACAAAACGCTATGCCCGACAACAAAATAGGTGAGATATTTTGTAAAAAAAAAACAACCAAAAAACTAGCAAGAACGTTTAGTCCTATGTGGTTAGAACTACGCTATGCGAAGCAAAATTCTTCCAATTTTTTTTACATGGAAATTACGACTACTTGCAGATGACTCATACCCACTACTAGTGGGCCACTAGAACCAAATGCCTGAAATTTAACTGCCGAAAACATACTGTTTCTGAACATCTAGATGAAGTATGCCTTTTTTCTAAAACTAGTTGCTAAGTCTGAAACGGTAAAGACAAATTTGATTTTGTTGTAACTCTTTAAACTTAACGCTGGATCCTAATCTCATATGATAAAGCTAGGAACTGAAGCAAGAGTTGGAAATCATTTTACTGCCGGTTTTCTGTAATATGGAAGTCACTAGAATCCATAAACGGCCGACATGCATAGCCACTTCAAAATTCTAAGCAAATACAAGGAATTCACATGCCAAACTTTAGTAAAATACTTGCTGCAATGCAGCATGCAAGTCATTAGAGTTTGGCATCTGAAATCTTTGTAGTTTCTTAGATTTGTGCTTTCAGAAAAGATTAGAACTCATGACTTAGGCGTGAAAGGTATGGTTGTTAACCACTAAACCGGGTCACCCCCGAATTTATTAGACAGTTAGACCATAGTAATGATTATAAAACCTGATCACGTTAAATTTCGGACAGTAAAATAATAGCAGCCTTCCCCAGCCACCTGTCTCACCGGAAGATCATCGTGCAAAACACTTTTTAGAGTTTCACGCTGAAACGACGACGATGATCAGCCGCTCCTAACATGGTGAACAGACGCTCAGATAGACTGAACCCGTTAAAGTGGGCAGCCCCCCTTCCCTGTCAGCATATGACGAAGCTCCGACCGGGGTCGGTTACCCGATCTTTCCAATGGTTACTCATACCCCAGGCTAAGACTAAGGATCGCAGAAGGATCTATTTTATACCTGTAGGTACGCGAAGTACCAATGAACAGTGGTCCAGAACGCGAATTTAGCTGGAAAGATACATTTTCAGCCAAAGTTTGAGGTTTTGGAGCAAAATTGTATTGGACAAAGTTGTTTCTAATAACAAGGCGCTTCTTTTGGTGTGAATGAAAAATAGGGCGGTCATTCTTTTCAGAGAAATCGAAAATATAAACTTTTTATTTGCAGAAATAAAGGCATACATTATTTAAAGAAAAAATTTGAGTAAATAATTTCAAACTACTTTGATGGTATAATTTTTTCTGTACCTTTTGATATGACCGAATTAGAGCATTTTTCCGGAGTCCCTACAGAAAAAAAAACTTTTTTTTTTGCACAATTTTTTTTATTTCAAATTTGCCAACAACGTATTTAGATGATTTTTATAACTTGAAGAGATAAAAGGTTTGACGTGTAAATCTTGCTGATATATCTTACCGTTAGCGAGTAATTAACGACTATATTATAAAATTATGCCCTTTTCAAATGTTTTTTATTCGAATAAAATAAATAAATTATCTCCAGCTTTCAGACATGCTATGTAATACTAAAAATCCTTTCAAATGCTGTTAAGAAATATTTTTTTGGTTTGCCCAGCTAGAAAAACCATCATTTAAAAAAGGCCTATTTTTCTACAAATACCATAATAACTATTGTTTGACATACGATAGAGACAATTTCAGCACACCAAAAGTTGAAACTTTTATTTTTCTAGAATCACTTGGAAGACAAGTTTGCTGAAAAAATGTTAGTAAAAAAGTTACAGCAAAATAACTGATTTTTATAGGGGCATGGTCTAATTCGGTCATATCAAAAGGTGCAAAAAAACTTATACCATCAAAGTTGCTTAAAATTATTTATTCTACAACTTTTTCAAATAATGTATGCCTTTATTTCTGCAAACAAAAAAGTTAGATTTTCGATTTCTCTAAAAATAAGGGCCCCCCTAGTTACGCATTGTCCAGTCATTAACCAACCAACTGCTCCAACCGATTCTCCAGCTGGCTGAAATCATTAATACCATTTGCTTTCTTCTTAGTTTTGAAGATTTCCGCTTAACTAGAGCCCAATACTTCTCTATTGGACGAAGTTCTGAACAGTTTGGTGAATTGGATGTTTTTGGCTCGTATTTGGCCTCTTGTACCCTCTACGATTCCAGGATGGATTTCGCAAAGTGACAAGAGGCCAAATCAGGCTAAAACAGAGCTAGAGAGTCGTGGCTTATGAGAAATGGTAGCAACCGCTTTTACAGACATTGTTTCTCGTTAACATCCTTATTGGTAGTGCCGGTAGAGACGAAACTTTTAGACTTTCGACCACAACCAAATCAAATATTTTCAGGAATTTGAAGATCTTCTTTGTTTGTAAATGCTCGGCAACGGCGTTCCTTTGCAGTGCGATATAAAAAGCCAAGCCCAGAAGCTGTTTGAAGTCTTCGAGTACGTATGTTTTGTCGTCCACAAGAAAATGTTAGCCAAAATTTGCAGTGAAATTTTGCTTGTCATCACGGTTGGGCACCTTTTTTACTTTGTACGCCTTTACTTTTCGACTTTGCTTCACTTTTTGTATGTATGATTTTGACTTCCCAACTTTGTGAGACAAAATTCGTAGAGAAAGATTGGGATTTTTATAAATAATGGCTACCATCACCTTGTCCATTTGTCGGGGCATACTTTCCTATTTGTTTCACATCCAGCCTCCCGATCAACAGTCAAGCGGTGGTCAAATGATTTGCACACACAAAACACGGCACTTTTTGGTAGTTTTAGTTGCTTGGCAAGATCGCGAACCGATAAATTTGGATTTTGCTGCCGTTCGTACAAAATGCGTATTTCCACTTTTACTTGACTCGACGCTATTTTATTTAACGTAACAAGAATGTAAAAATGTTGTACCACAAAATAAAGTGACGCATTTCAGCGATCCGTGAAATGATTCAAAATCTACACTGAAAGAAAAGTGTCCGAAATTTAACGTGGACAGGCTTTAAAAGGCCACAGCTACCCACATCAGAAACAACTGTTTTGAATATAAGAACTTTGTTGTGAAGAAGTCGTGAGAATAAAATGCCAAACCTGTCTGGGGTTGAACAAGTTTCGAGGATGTGTTTACCAAACGTCTTCGATTAAAATGTGGTACCAGAACAGCAAACACACTTTTGTTCAATTTTTTTCGATCATCAGAAATATTACTTTTTGAAAATACTTCCTCATTCGCTCAATTTTCCTAAAATAAAAACATCTGTTCTATTTCCAGCCTGCCGCACACTAACGGAATTTCAACACTTTCTCTTCACATCTTTCATTCTAGCCAAAAACATTAATGTTCACTCTTGGTGCCTCATGGTGATGAGCGAACATCTCCTTCTACATCTCAATTTTGGGTTGTTTGGAAATAGTCTTCTAGTTGCTTGTAAATATGTTGATAGGTTGCACTCAAGATGTATTTTAAAGATGTTTTTAACATCCTTATGGAGCAACTAAATTGTACAGAATAAATTGAAGATCCAATACAGTGACGGTTAAGAATTTAAAAAACTGAAATAAAAAAATACTACTTCAGTGTAAGATTGTGGCGTCACACATTGATTTAAATAAAAGTCAAACGGGACATATGGACTTTGTTCAAATACTACGGAAAGCAAAAGTAAGTAAGACCTTGTTAAGTATTTTTTATAAATATTTACGCTAATTTTTTGGGGCAGTATTTTGAAATCTTACTTAAAGAGAATGTTTTATAGAGAAATGAATTTTTCATTTCAGGAACCAAAGAAACCAAAGCTCCTCTTGATCCAATTTCCACCGCTTCAAACGAAACACGTTTCAAACCGGCAACAATAATTGAATTTTGGATTCTAATCACAAGTTTCCTTGACTCCATTTAGAAGAAAAATCTCCATTTCAATGAGAGAGGACGGAACTACATGGAACCAAAACCATAAAATTTTGGAGTAAAACATCCATCATAAATCGTAACAAACACATATATTCATTCATTATTTGCACACTTACTGCATTACGAGCAAAGCCAACCCACTGTGGTATCAAAGGATTGTTATGAGTAGGGAAATTGAAAATTAAAACCCTTACACGATACAATGAACCTTTCGGCCGTTAAAGCCGGGTAAGCGCGTGGATTTAAATATGTCAAATGCGCCCGTGTGCAAGCATAGGAAAATAATACCGGCCCAGAAGCGTGGAAACTAGTTCACTTGGTCATAACACATATTTGTTTACTTGTTTATTAAAATTCCAATCGTTTGCTGCATTGTTTTGTTTGGTTATGCATTTTTTTAGCAGGTTGGCCGATAACGTGATGAGCTGCTACTCGTGTACCTTAAATGCTACCGTGTACCACCCTGTCATGTTTTGTGGTGCTGTCCGTGCATTTATTTAATGTTCAAACGCTTGTAGAATAATCGAAGTGGTTGTTTCAATTGCAATTTTTTAATAGCAATGTTTCTATTTAATAGAAGGTCAAATTAAAGGCTCATCAGTGATCGTTCTATGAAATTGTCCAGTTTGGCAAAGAAAGTAACAACACTCGAAAGGATCCGACTGTGGTATTGCATTAAAATAATGTGTTCTGCTATCTTGGCAGTTTAAGCTTATTACTCATCATAATTAGCCTATAGCCTGCTGCTTAACTAAGTGTTCTAAATGCACTTCCTCAATTATCAATAGAGAGTTTTAATTGCCACGTTTTATTGTTGGGCAAGTATAATCAAAGCTCAGGGAGACGAGAATTTTTTTGTACGAAAAATTCCTAGACCAGATCACAGCATCGTCCAGCAAGGTGTTGCTTTAGAACTATCCTTTTGTCAACTATGCTAAGAGAGGGCACTATTTAAGAACTATTTATCTAACGAAGCGCTTTCCAACGTTCCGATTCTGTACATACAAAAAAGATGATTTTTTACAGTCTCGTAAATTTTGCCCTCATTCAATTGCGAGCCAAAGTAAGTCCAACCGAAATCGTTTACAATCTTTTGTATATCAGACCTGATCCAAGCATGATGTATGTAGGTTTAAATATAACAGAAATGTGTACATTAAATTTTAATGAATGAAAAATATTATTGAAGTATTTCACTCAATTATCACTTAAAAATTGTAGTGATCCTTTGATGAGTTCGGAAGTCAAAGAAATAAAGGGTGTCCCACATCAAATTGCATCACGGGAAAAAACGCTGTAGAAAATTACCTAGTTGGCGGATTCTTTTCAAACTTTCAGACAATAAAATATAACTCATTAGTTCTGTACACCATCTAGCTGCAGCTTCTTCTGTACGGAAACCCACTTTTTTTCATGTCTTCCTCAGATTTGACCTCCATGGTATGCTTCCGTAGTGCCTGCTTCATAATAGCCCAGTTTTTTTCGATGGGCCTAAGTTCTAGTGCATTGAGGGGGGGTCGGTAGAGTTCATGGGTACGAGAGTAACCTCCGTTAAATTCGTACCTTTTCCAGGACAACAATCTGAATAGTGGCTCGCAACTAGATCCGGCCAGAAGATCGTAGGGCCTCTCGAGTTGCTTCAACAGAGGATGCAGACGCTTCTGTAGACACTCTTTGAGGTAGATCTTCCCGTTTACAGTCCCGCTAGTCACGAACGGCGCACTGTGTTTGCCACATGAGCAGATTGCTTGCTAAATCATATACTTTTTTGCAAACTTTGAAAGTTTATGCTTCCTTACTTCCTCCGGAATATCAAACTTGTGCTGGGTGGTGAAGAACAGTAGCCCCATCTAGTTCGAGATTCTCAACCCAGCTTACTTGTTTCAAGCCGTAAAGCGCCCTCTTCAGTAGACACACCTTCGTTGAATCCTGGATGAAGCCCAAAGTCTACGCTCCATACAAAATTTCAAAACGTTGTATGGAGAAAAGTCTACAAGGTGGAAGGAGGGGTTTGAAATTTTCAAAAATGAGTCATTTTATCCACGTCCAACTTATGTTGAACCGCCAGGAACATCAGGTATCGGGTCGTTGAAAAGCGTACAACGGAAGCATACATCCCATCAAAATCGACGCCATAAGGCTGGGAGCAACTCTGTACTACTAGCCGAGCCTTGAATCGTTCCACCTACACACCTGGTCCTCGTTTGGTCTTGTACACCCACTTATTGCGAATCGCTTTTTTATCCTTCGACACATCTGTCACTATCCAGGTGTCGTTCTCCCCCAATGCACATCTCCTCGTGGTGGCCTTTATCAATTGCTCTCGAACCGGACGCTTGAGAACCTTAGCGTGGTCATCTGTCGTTTCGAAATGCCTTTCCATAGTTGCGTTTGAAATAGTTGGGACCAGTAATTGAACTAATGCACTTAAAATCTGCACACTTGCCTGGGGGCAGTAGGAAAGGAGAGTCTGTCATTGTTGCTTCGGTCGAAGCCCCATGTACCTATGGATCCGGTTTGGACGGTAGATGCTCATCTGTTTCTTGCCAAGACTAGACCTCCATGAACTCCACGGGTGATGCAGTTGTCGCTGTATCGCTGGACACTCGCTTATCGTTGATTAACACCACATCTCCGATGATGGTGACTTTTTCTTTATGGCGGTTGTACAACCGGAAACCTTTCGAATTGTCAGCATATCCAACGAAAATGCCCTCTACGGATTTTGAGTCGAGATTCTGCTGCTTGTGCTTTGGGCAGTGAATCTTCACATGAGAACAAAACAATCGTAGATGCTTCAGGTCTGGTTTCTTTCGGATCCACACTTGTTCTGGCGTCTTGGATTCTAGTGCACGAGTCGGACATCTATGAATGATAAACGCTGTGGAAGATACTGCTTCCGCCCAGACCATCTTCGGGAGTCCAACGTCGTTGATCATCGATGGCGCTTTCTCGACAAGCGCACGATTCATTCGCTGTGCTATTCTATTCTGTTCGGGGGTGAAAGGGCACGTTGTCTGATGAATGATTCCGTTCCTTTCCATACTCGTACCTCTCGTAGACCTCTTTAACTTCACTTTTGGACTTGATGAAATACAGGAAAATTTTGTGACTGCAACAAATGTCAGCAAATGCTACGAAATAACGGCCTCCACCGATCGATGGTATCTCGACTGGACCGCATACGTCGGAATGGATTAAATCCATTGAATTGATCATCATAATTAACTTCCGCATACTTTGCTGGTTCATGTATACTAATCTCCTGTGCCATACATTTGGCTTCTGTTTCGTATAGTATGCACCTTCTCCGCTGGAGTTCTTCAGTGGCCATTTCACACCTTGAATAATCTTCGTCTTCACGAAATCCGCTGAGAGCTCGATACCGGATGCTTGCAAGCCCATAATCACCGAATTATAATAGTCGGGCAATCCTTTCGGCAGCAAAGATACTAACCATTGGTCGTTGACTTCGGAACAGATTCCATTCAAATCGTCCGCCAGCGTCACCAACTGTTCCACGTCATCTTTAACAGTTCCACATTAGCCCAACTTGATGGAAGTCAGTTTGTCCAGGAGACCAAATCGCCGAATCAATCCATCGTCCTGGAAAGCTTTTTGTAGCTTCTTCCCTCAGCCTTTTCAACGATCTTCACCAGGCTGAAGTTGTGCTACCTCTGGCTCAAACAACGCCCGATGTCCAGACCAGCAACCGTATTCTCCACGGGTTTCACTGCTCGCCACGTACCTTCACGTATCAGAGCCATCTTTATTGAAAATTCCCACGCTGCATAGTTCTGCCTTCCTTTGAGCTTCTTCATGACAGGAAGACTGACTGCGTTTCCGGAAGTACGAACGGCAGTTGTTATATACAACTTGATGAATTCTTCACGTTGTGGTCAAATCTAAGCCCATAATGATGATTATGTAATACTAGCAGCGGAATAATTTGATAAACGATTTGATCAGGAATCTATTGTTGTTTGTGATCATCAAGCTCCTGTATGAAGGGCCAAAAACGTTTGGCTGGGCCCGTAAGCAGAGACACTTACGCGAGACCCGCGAATTTAGGGAGGAGAATCTCCTTCCAAAAGCAAGTTCTTACTCATTGCACAAGAATCGAGCCCTCGATTGACAAAATCAATCCAATAAGGGAAGGTCAATTAATTATGTCACGCAGTAAGAGGGGAAGGGGGAGTTGAGAAAACATGACAATCCATACGGAAAGTTTAAAGGTCTATACAAAAAACGTGACAATGGTGGGGGGGAGGTGTATAAAAAGTCACTTTTTGCGTGACATAATTAATGGACGTTCCCTAAATGGGATCGAAGAGCCCATCCTCGTTCTGCGAAATGCTATCAATAGGGACGAAACAGTCCCGTGCTCCCTATCCAAGTCGTTTCACTTGGGTGCCCTGATGGCCCCTTCCTTTCATCGTTATATGTTATTTAATATTTAGTATATTTTGTACACAAAAAATTAAGATATTATGAAAACAGAAATGCTAAATTTGAAACCTAAACGATGAATCATACATGAAACTTAAAATAACACATAATAAAACTAAATAAACTTGATCACGTAAAAACGGCTACAGTAAGTCAATGCAAGAAATAACATATTATGCGTATGTACAAAATAAATCAGATTTCAATCTACTGGATTGTTATTGAAGAGTAAATAAATCCAAATTAAATATGTATTAAAGCTCATGTAAAAGCTGAAAACAAACATTCCAAAATTCAAAAATAAAATTTCAATGAGAGATAATATTTTATAAGACATGCTGTTAAAATTCTCCTTTATACCGTTATAGTTACATTCCAAAGAAAGCAATTGGAGTTATCAAAAAGCCCCGTTTGATATTTTTGAAACAAATAGCTTATTCTACTATAACGAGCATGATTGACCGCCCGAGTTTGCTACTCTGGTATTGCCAGATCAACTGTTATTACACAGAGAACCAAGCGACGATGCTTGGGACTAGCAAACATCCTCAATTTTTAAAAGCTGATGAATGCAGGTCAAGTAGGGAATGAGTAGGAATATGTTGACGTGATACTCGCTTCATTGGAAGCCGAGAACACCTCTGCACTTCCACGAGAAATCACTGGGATGTTGTATAAAATAGCTGGGTTTGCAGTGGGATCCGTTTCGATAAACGCTGTGCTGAATTCAACTGACGTAAGCAGCGAATAAGATATTTAACTATGTTCCCGATTTATTCTCTGTACAGAGATGCACATTAAAGCTCTTCAAATTTTGGCACCGATTTAAACCAACAGTAGGGATGCTGAGGGGGGCACTCACAAGTGTGGGTGGTTTATTTCAATGGAACGGCTTTTTGCACCGATATTTCAGCACGGTCAATACCGGGTGAAAAAGGGAAATACTCATGTTGGTGCGTCAAATTTGATAGCAGCTGTAGTCCAAAACAGTTGATGAAAACAGTTCAAATTTTGTCCACATTATTTCTTGTGTATTTTTTGGCTATGATGAAATTTATAATATGTTATCTAAATGTTTCACAGAAATACGGATTTTTGAAATTGGTATGTCCAAAAACGACTTTTTTCACATATGTTATGAAAACTTCAAATTTATAAATTAAGGCTACATAAGGTCTATACATTGGTTATATTGTTTTCTTTATTTACGGCACTTTCACGTGAGTGCATACGTGTCGGTAATTCTTGCTTCACTAATTCCCAATTGTCATTTGCACTTTCTATCCCTCAACTTTTTTAAAAATCTTCTTCTGCTTCCATTCTTCCATTTCTTTCACTTCTCTTCTTCAGCTTCTCCTCTTCCGTGTATTTTCTTCCGCTTCCATTCGTCTATTTATAATGTTCTGCTTTTCTGCTTTCTTTTCTCTTCTTCTACGTCATCTTCTCCGAATCGCTCATCCACTTCTTTTATTCCATCTCTCTGCTTCCATCTCTCTTCTTCTGCTTTAGACAGGTCCGTTTTTTCCACTTTTATTCATCCGTTTTGCGTTTTCCGATTCGCTTCTCTTCTTCCGCTATTTATCTTCCACATTTATTATCTGCCCCTTTTCTTCCGCTTTTTTTTCTTATTCTGCTTCTTTTATTTCACTTGTTCTTGTTCACTTCTTCTGCTCCTCTTCTTCCGATTTTGCTCTTCCGGTTAACTTCTTCCGTTTAATTTCTTTCTCTAATCTGCTTTCGTTTCTCATCTACTGCTTCTCTTGTTCTGTTTCTCTTCTTTCGTTTTTTTTTTTGTTCTTTTATTTCAATTCTTTCGTTTGTTTTTTTTTCGCTTATCATGTACCGCAATTATGATTCCACTCCTTTACTGTTGCTTCTCTTCCCCATTTCTTTTCATCTCTGCTTTCACTTTTCTTGTTCTTCCGGTCTTCCATTTCTCTTTTCCACTTCAATGAAGACAGTGAATTCAGATATTTGCAAAGAAAGTGGGAAGAAAGAAGATATTGGAGAATACAGCGAATGAAGTAGATGTAAAAGAATGGAGAAAATACGGCGTAGAAGAGAAGAAATGGTTGAAAATAGACACAATGAAAGAGAATCAACGAAAATTATTAAAAGGACGCAGATAAAGGAAGGCGGTAAGTAACATTCGAAGAGGATAAACAAACGAGAGCTGATGATACAAACGATTAAGTGGAAAAAGAAACGATAATTCAGAGGATACAATAAATAAGAAAAAGTGAATGTAAAAAGGACTAAAAGTTTTAAAAAAATGAAGCAGGATGACGAAGAAGTAAAATAAAAAAATGGAGTTGGAAAAAACATGAAAATACAGTGAAAATGAAGGAATGGTTGAGAAAAATGAGAGAAACGAAAGAAAATAAGCGGATTAAAAGAGGTGTAAAAAGATAAATGGATGAAGAGAAGTGGTAAAAGAGAAGAGAAAGAAGATAAATGGGTATAGTGTTGTAAAATGTTCAGTCAAAAATATTGATAATTGACAAAGTTACAGAAGGTTGAACATGGCGTTATTTGGAAGCAAAATTTTACCGAATGTAACCCTATAAAGAATAACCTCAACTCTTCGTGGTAGGGTTATAACGGGTGTCCACTAAAAATGAGAATGATTTCAATACTTTTCCATCAGAACAAAAACGGCCGCATAGAAATGTCACTTTAGATGAATGAATCGTTGCACTCTCCAGAAAATTTTCATACACTCTTATTTCACCTCTAACATGTTCAGTCGTGTTCAGCATGCCGTCGAAACAGGAAGAACTGCGCGCGCGCGTTGTACAATTCTTTCAAGCGAACGAAGATCGTGGAAAAAATACACGGTGGACCATTTTTGTCGTGAAAAGTTCCGGTATCCACCGTATACCGTATCCTGGCATGCATGAGAGTAACCCGGAAGAAAGGTTGCGGCCGTCCAGCGAAAATAATGAATGAGAAAACGCTCCGCCGCTGCGCAGCATGTTCAACAACAAGGATTCGGTAAGTCAACGGGAAGCAGCCCGAAAGTTCCATTGTTCGAAGTCACTCATCTGCAAGACGCTAAAGAAAGAAGGAATAGTGTAGAAAGAAAACCAGATCCCCAGAGTACACAGATGAGCAGATTCAAACCGTGAAATCCCAATGCCGCTGGATGACTCGGAATTACGGCGGAAAATCTTTCGTTCTGGACGACGAAAGCTACTTTCCTCTTCGAAGTCTCAGATACCGGGAAACGACCGATTCTACACTAAGGACAAATCTACTACTCCTCCAAAAGTAATGTATAAGTTCAAGCACAAATTTGAATCGAAGGTTATGTTATACATCGTAATATCCGATAAGGGTATTTCGAAGCCGTGGTTCAAACCAAGCGGTTTGGCCATCAACCAGGAGGTGTACCAAAGAGAGTGTTTGCAGAAAATACTCATCCCATTTCTTAAACAACATCACTCGGATGGCAAATACGTGTTTTGGCCGGACAAGGCATCATCGCACTACGCAAAAAACGCTAACGTTTTTGGAGAGCCAAAATATACCATATGTCCCAAAAGACCGGAATCCGACAAATTTGCCACAGTGCCGTCCTATCGAGGATTTCTTCGGTCTTTTGAGCTCCATGGTATACAAGGATAATTGAAGGCCAAGAACACCAAGCAACTTACCAACAGGATCAAAAGCTGCATCCGAAAAATCGATGTGGCTGCCGTCCAACGGTCATGTTCCAGCATAACGACTCAAGCCGAGCCGCACGGCGGACCACGGACCATATGACAATATTCACTAAACTTAGTTTGAAGATTTAAGTTGACCCTTTTAATAAAATAAATCAGTTTGAACAAAACTTCACTGGTATTTTTTTCCTGACCCATTCTTTTTCGTTCTCATTATTTAGTGGACACCCGTTACTTCAGCAAGCAATCGTTCCGGGGTCGCGCTTCCTACACCCAGTTCCGAAGTACAAATTTAATTAAATGTTATGCTGAAATGCTGAAAAACAAATCGCGCCTTTGATGCTTGCCATGTTGCTTCAGGCTCTTAAATGGTTTTGGAATGCAAAGATGATTCCAAAGCGTGTTGAAGCCGTTAATTCAAAGAGAATTGGAAAAAAGGTCTGTATCCGCAATAATCCGGACTCCTCAAAACATGAATAAAACATAAATTTCGCATTATATTTCCGTCGTAGTTGTTTATTTCAGATTCATGGGATGTGTTGTTACAATTCGTGTAGACAAAACATAGTTATTCGGTAGTTGCATAAAATTTTTGAACTTTGCGCTTAGCTCCGTCCATTAGGGTTTGTACAGACTCTTCAGAAATCGTAGAAGCCGTCTTTGTCCAAATTTGCTAGAAGTGTTTGATATCTTTGATTCTTTGCTTTTTTCCAGAAAGCTCCATAGCTTTTTTCATCAGAGCCCAATATCTCTCGATTGGTCAATTTGCTGGGCAATTTGCTCCGGGTTTGAGGATTTTGGTACAATGTTCACTTGATTTGCTTGGTACCACTCCATCACAGTTTTAGTATAGTGGCATGATGTCAAATCGGGCCAGAACGAAGGTTTTTCTTTGTGACTTTTGATGAAGGGTAGCAATCGCTTCTGCAGACACTCTCCTATATCTCCTTGTTGATTGTGCCTGTAGTGACGAAAGATTTACTCTTTTTGCCACACGTGCAATATGCTTGCCACACAAGGTATTTTTTGGGAAATTTCGATACCTTCTTCGTTCTGAAATGCTCAGCTCAGCATTTCTGGCCATAGCAGAATAAAAAGCCAGCTCTGGAAGCTGCTTGCGACTATTTTTACTTTATACGTCTTAAGTCCAAACGTTGTTTTGATTTTTGAACAAAACCAGGCTACATCTTTATTTTACGAGCAACCGTTCGAATGGAGAGATTTGGGATTTTCGTTAATATCCTTTTCATCTTTTGGTCGATGACAGGATCAGCACGTCCAATGTTTTTGTCACTTCTCGGTTTCTTCTCCACCGTCAAACGTTCCGAAAATGATTTGAGCACATCGTAAACAGTGGATTTAGGCAATTCCAATGTTTTTGCAAGGTCCGGTGTTGACAAGTCAGGATTCGCCGTACGCCCGTACAAAATTCGCTCGCACACTTGTTTTTCTTTCGTCGCCATCTTGAATACTGAACATCAAATGTAAACATCAATCATAGTCTTTTTTATCATTCTTCAGCAATTGAACAGGCTCGTTACTCCAATTTGGAAATCAGTCACGAAAAATACATAAAATCGTTGACAAATTTTTTAGGCATGCACTAAGGAGCACGTAAGAAAATGGCACTCCGGAGAAAATGTCCTTTTCACTCAAAAGCACAGCCTGCTTTCATGAAAATGGGTTACACTAGATCACAATAAGAAGAACGGAGTCACTAAACAGCTTATCGTGAGTTTTTGTATACGAATGCGAAAACTTTTTTTTTTCTAACACAAATATGATAGCTACTGGACAGCTGTTTGATCGTGCCAACAAGATGCGGTTTAGGGTTTCAATTACTAGGCTGTCTGTCGATCGTTCAATTTTAGTTTCTTTTTTCATCGTGCTGGTTGGATCCCTAGTTAGTTTTTGCAGGTTGTGCCGTCTTCCAGAAGCAGCTTCATTATTCTTTTATATTATTCAGCTTTGATGATGACCTTCCTATTTACTTTTTCAGCTTGCAGGATCTACCGTGTGGTTGCAACTCCGATGTGAGACTGGACGCCTATGATAATAAACGCAATTACTTGTTTTATTTCGCTGGATGGGTTTCAAGAATATTCTAGTGATCTGTTTCTATGTTGGAGACACAAAGTTGTCTATTAATTTGGTTGTAAATGATTTTCCTCAGATCGGCTGTTGCTGCATTCTAGGATATCTCTATGGTTTGCGACGAACTGGAAATATTAGTTCTTAACAGCTACATTAATGTCAATTTTTGACCTATGCTTAGTAATGCTTAAAGGCAAAAACAATTGATTTATTCGGTATCAACTAATTCGAATACGAAAGATGATATCGACTCTGGTTGGTAACTTCTTGGTAACTTCTATGTAAACGCTCATAAACGGATGCCTAACTATTCCAGCCATCTGCCAAGCCCTCGCTCAGCCCTTCTTCATCATGCATCAATCATGTATGCACATAATCCAAAATCCTTTCTAATTGAGCCATCCGACCAAATGATCGATTTCACAACCCACTCGTCCGAAGTCTCTTCTGCCCGGTAGCTTCAATCACGATTTCAACAACCTCAACTTAACAGTCACACAATTGCAACCACAATTTCAGTCAGCATACACAAAGTAATTCTCTCCGTCGGAGGGCCCATTTATGCGATAAAAACTCATAACCGACCACAAAGGCAGCATTCGCCAATTAGTAATAATAGTCCCTTGATGCGAGCGTAACACCCCAAAGTAACGCCACCGCAGCAGCAGCAGCAGCAGCAGCTATAGCAGTGCTGCAATCATAGGGACATAATAGAAACAATCGCCATCAGCAAAGAAACCCAACAAGCCGTGTAAACTTAACCACTCCGCATGCTTCACGCCACCTGCGGGTGTACGCTGCTGGGCAAGTCAGAAAATGTTCGATTCCTCCTTTCCCATTAGCTTACCCAGTGCCCTACATTTGAATCTCGTATTTGGCGACTCGCAGCGCGCTAAGGTCATTTAACTCTAATCCCACTGAACCATCCGATTGGAGCGATGCAATGTCTCTGGGTTCACTACACCATCATAGCTTGAAGTGTGTTGAAATGAACACAAAATAAAACAATTAATTGCATTCACTTTCATCGGTTGCCAGTCTCACGCCGGAGCCGCGACCGCACGGTAGGTTCGGTATACACTTTCGCGAGGTAGTACATCGTTGACAGCGTCGGTCAACCGGTGCCTACCTACTGCTCCGACTGGTCCGATTAGGCGTTCGAGGAGCTCAATTCCCTCGAGGCAACGACGTCCACTACGACAACAACAACAACAACAACAACAACAACACCTCAACATAGAAAGGCCGTCCATGACATGACGGACGCCACCGCGTGGCTAGTAGACATATGTACCTTCAAGTGGCTGCTGGCGAGATGCGGTTAGATAATCGACAATCAGTCGATCCTGGCGGGTGCGAAGCTGTTTATGGATTTGTTCGTTGGGCACCCGGTTGATTGGTAGAAAATTCATGCCAGAAAGGTTTGTCTCTTGATTGGAACTCTCAGGCGTATGGCGATAGGTGTCTTCATTGTGGAATGAAGATGGCGTGAAATTGTAAATAACCACTAAGCTTAAATATTTACAACATTGCTTGGAAGACAAAAATGAGAGAAAACAAGCAGCAACGGATTAAACACACCAAGTAGGTACAGGATCAACCAAACTCCACTTGGTGATTTTAGAGAATGAGAGCAGTATCTCGCTGGATAGCACGGATAGCAGTTTGTGTGTTGTGCTAGAGAGACGTTATCTCAGCATAGCTTCGTACAATATCAAACATCTCTGTTTGTTTCAAAAACTAATTTGAAATAAAATCAATCATGAAAGAAGTGATAGTAAAAGAAACAATTATGGTGTACATGTGCTTGGCTGAAAAACATTCCAATATATGCGATATAGTTTGATAGAGTATTGACCCGTTAAACTTCAGTACAGACAGATGCATGCTCGTACAAGGGTATTAACCATATAATTTTAGTTTTTGTGATATCGGAGTTGTTTTCTACCACTTGAGATAAATAATAGCTCCAAATTTCCAAGATGCTTTTTATCACTTCCAATAGTTTTTTTAACTAATTGCTTGATATCCCATGCTACAATAAAAAAGGGAAAATACTAGCAAATAAGTCGGATTATCAGAAAAACACTGATACTTATAATCAATAATCAAGATAATCGACTTTCCAAAAGTATCAAATGAGCACAAAACTTCTTATTTATGCAGATAAATAATAGTGATGCCTATTTTTATTCGAATTCAACAGAAAAATAAAATAAAACAAACACTAAAGTGTAGCACCGTCAATTTGATTGGTCACGTGTTGAGCTTATAATCGCTTGATCAGCTCGTAAACCCAGCCTACCATGACCATGGGAAATAAATGAGCCACTTTGAGCTCAAAACAAAAAGCAAGTTAAATAAAGAGTCAACCCATACGAATCTGGAGGAAAGAAAATCCAAAACATAACAAACCAAAACACTTCTTTAATGCAGTTATGTTTTGACCGTGCATACGAAGAAGGTACTAGAGTCGAAAATTGTGTTCGTCTGCTCTTAAATAAGGGAATTATATAGCGAATTAAATTTTTTTTCAAGCCGTAAAACCACCTACTGTTTGTATTTTTACTCATCAAGTTACAACAAGAGAAGAGTAAATCTGACAGGTAAGGTCCACATAGAAACACAGCAACGAAGGAGTATTATATAACGTCAACGAATCATTGCCAAAAACATTTCTCTAACCGTGAAGTGGTGCGATTATTTTTCCACAAACTGAAGCGCATCTATCATTTGAACACACTTCGCTGAATGGGCAGTGCGAAAAGCACATTTCCCATGCCACTGCACTTTGTCAACACGGTAGACGGATAACAAACGATCTTACTGGTCCAAATTTCTTCGATGCTTGTTGTTCACACTTGGGAGCTGTGATTTTTTTCAGTTAATGTCACCGTTGAGTAGTATTGTTATAAATTCCGGTAGTGCCACTCATGAGACCGTGCTGAATCGAACTGAAATGAGCATTACTGTTCAATAACTACGTCATTGCCGTACTGCCCTTTCACGTGAATCGTGTATTTATAACATTTGCATAGGAAATCACAGCAATCATGTTACATACGAGCATATGCGATCCACTGCAGTTTACTGGTTTATAAGTCGAAAGATGATCGATAACACTATATATACTTACCTATTCAGTGGAAAAGTGAATGGCTTATTTCTAACAGCAGCTCCCATCCAAATCGTCTTCTTCAATACATTTGAAACACGTTTGTTTGTCACTGTGTCATAACTTTTTGCACTTCAGTTTGCCTGAATGCAACTCATCAATTGGCTCTATCACGCAAGGTAAGATGGCAGAAGATTGCAGCGTTGCGACAGCTCAAGCTCAAGTACCTCTAAATTGGTTGATTCGGTGTCGTTCCATCCTTGCCAGAAGGCTTGAGATCGATTTTTTATTAGTCTCTCTGGTTTTTGAGAATCACTTGAAAACCAGATTGAATGTGAAAATCAAGTGACTAGTAACTTGTTTCGAACCAAGTTCATTCTTGAACACGTTTGCCTCAGCGCACCCGTGGAACTCAATTACTCAAAGCCCATATTCACGTAGGTTTCATCATCCATCAAAATGCATCCGTTGTACACTCTTGAAAATAATGGATTTTACACGTGGCGTAATCCTTGTAACTCGTAAATTTAAATTTAAAAGTGAGTGGAGTTAGATGTATTCTGAAAAGTGTTTTTTTCTTTTTCTCAGCGTTTCAAGCTTATTGCATGCACTCTTGACTTAGTGTTCTAAAAGCACTTCCATAATTATTAACTAAGAGTTTTCGATGCCAGATACCATTTTTGCATTAGTACAATTGTGTAGCAAGTACAATCATTCCCTATGCGCAGGGAGTCTAGAAATTCTCCTTAACGAAACAATCCTACACCAGACCGGGAATCGAACCCAGCATGGTGTTGCTTTGTAGCCGCTCCTTTATCGACTGAGCTAAGGGAGGAAGCATCTGAAATGTGTGTGTTGATATTAAATTGACATTAATAAAGCTGCAAAAACAGACGATAAACAAAGATTCTGCCTTCCGTTAATTTTTCGTAGCTTCTCAAGAATCACACGGCCGTAAACTCCGAAATAAACATCATACTAAGTAATGTACTCGAGATTTGTTAGAAATTCGTCTGAATCCATCGATTTTTGAGCGTAGAAACTTTTTGAATAGTGCGATAATAACAACCAATTTCAGGGCCGCATAATTTCAAATAATATAGACCGGCCCAGAAAGAAAGGGCACACTTTCAGTTCGTTGAAAAACATGTGTATTTTTATTTATGTTAACTTTTAATCTTACACAGATAAAAAGGAACATTGAATTTTCTGCGTTATCAAATGCACATAAAGGGAATGCTAGATTTGGCAGAATATAATGGGATATTTCATGTAAAGTTAAGCCAGATAACGCCTCAATCTAGCCAGTTGTATGGAAGATTGCAAACATTGTTGTATGGCGCATGACAGATTGTAAAAAAAATCGTTGATGTCGCCTCCTTTGGCTTGGAATTACACGAGGAGAAATTTTACGCGCCTTTCAAAATTGATTATTTTTTTCGGTGTACATATGGCTTCTTAACATTGTTTATCAATAGTTCGCGAATGATTTTTGATGCCTTTTTCATGTATAAGTAAATTTTCGAACTTTTTCTCTATATAGCGTTCTTCGTAAGGTTCTGCACAGATTGATTAGCAACGATTTTAGACGCTCTTGTCCAATCTTTTTTGAACTTTTCCACTGTATCAGCTTGCAGAACATGTTTTCGAAAATACCTATTAACCAGAGCCCAAAATTGTTCGATGTGATGAATTTCAGGGCAATTTGAGGGATTTATGTACCTAGGTCAACTTAGCGTAATGACACGAAGCAAGGATGAGTCAGAATAAAGGGTGTCCACGATGAAATTGCCACACACAAAATTGATTCGCAAAATTCGAGTTTTCATCCGATTGCCATCAAATTTTCAGGGATTGAGAAATAACTATTAAACTTCATTTTACCATTTTACTCGTATTCTATTTACAGTCCATACGCAAATGCCCGCACCTTGGCCTTAACCCCGGTCATAAGATTCTGCGCAACCTGTGAATCAACCGTTTTTTGCATGTAAACCCATACTTTCTTCAGTTCCTCGACTGTCTTCACTACCTTAGGTCGTTTAAGAAGGTGCTGCTTCATAATCGCCCAGTACTTCTCGATGGGGTGGAGCTCCGGAGTGTTGGGAGGGTTGAACATTTTCGGCACGAAATTGACCTTATTGTCCGCATACCACTTCAGCACATCCTTGGAGTAGTGGCATGAGGCCAAATCCGGCCAGAAGATTGTTGGGACGTTGTGGGCCTTCAGGAGAGGAAGCAGCCGCTTCTGGAGGCACTCTTTTATGTACACCTGTCCGTTCATCGTGTCCTGGGTCACGAAAGGTGCACTCCGCTTCCCGCATGTGCAGATGGCTTGCCAAACCAGGAATTTCTTCGCAAATTTGGACATCTTCTGAGTGCGGACATGCTCCGGAACGCTGAACTTATCCTTGGCCATGAAAAACAGGTTGCCGGGGATCTGTTTAAAGTCGGCCTTCACATATGTTTCGTCGTCCATGATGCAGCATTCAACTTTGGTCAGCATGTTGAGGTACAACTTCCTGGCACGGGTTTTGGCGGACTTGTTCTGCTTCTCGTCGCGATTAGGGGCCTTTTGTACCTTGAACGTTCGAAGCCCAGCCTTAGTTTTGGCCTTCTGGACAAAACTTCGGCTTAGGTGCAGCTTCTTAGCCACATCCCGAACGGAGGCGTTCGGATTTCGGTTGAAGGCCCCAACTACGCGGTTGTGATTTTTGGTGTAGTACGGAATACTTTTTCCTTCACTTCTGGGCTTCCGATCATAGTCATAGCAATTTCATAGTGTGGCAATTTCATCGTGGACACCCTTTATGGTCAGTTGGAAAAGCATTTTAAAACCATCTTGCCTCCAGTAAATCCTTAAACGGCTAATTGGCATTGAGGAAAGCTACCAAGCGACCAGATAGTTTTATAGTAGCCATTGCTAAGATAAATTGGCTTTTCGGCAAAACTGTGATTTCTTGCAACCGCCATATTGAAACATATGAAATAACTGATATGTGGAAAAATAAATACACCAAATTTTAAATGTAATACAATTGAACTGTAGATCTGACATACGCTTCGGTATTCGTTAAGATAACCTTATTGAATTCCATGAATTTTCAGAAGTTTCTTGATTAATTTATCGAATATATTTCTTTCAATTTTGTTTTTGTTGTTGTAAACTCGCATAATTTCCGAGGCAGATTAATTTTCAGCGCATATTGTGCCAACATTCACCATAAAATTAAATGCGCATATGATTTGGGGCATGATACGCTATAAAAAACTCAATTTGTTTTATATATTTTGCTATCAAACATAATTTCCCGCAACACTTGAACTTTTTTCTTAGCCATTATTTACTGTTGAATGAATCAGAAGAGCAGAGAATCGAAAAAAGCAAAACAACAAAAACTTACCACGATATCGGCGTGAAGTTTGATAGCAGTGGCCATTCGGCCCTATACTGGTTTTGATGGCAGCCAATAGGTTTTATGATGGTTCTCAAGTGGTCATAACATCTTTCACTAGAGCTTTTGAAATATCTGTATGGTCTTCGAAGGCTTTTATTAATTTGTTTTCACAACCGTCTATAGAGTGGGCCACTTTGTACACATTTCGGCTTTAAAGATGCATAGAGGAGGTGTTGGTGGACAAAACAGTTTTGACTGTAGTTTCATCAACAAAGCCGGGAGGAGTGCTATACGGCTGGAATAGAACTGAAATTGTTACTTGGGATACTTTCCATTCCTGCCATTTGGTGACCATCTGCTATACTTGATATCGCAGCTCACCTCAATGATAGGGGGCGTGAAATATCCGGTTCCCTGCCAGTCGTTACCAGTTTTACCACTTCGCTGGTAAAATCTCCTAGACCATTGTTTTCATTCGCGGTTTCTGGGTGGTAGCCTGCAGCTCTGGAACGGCCAGACTGCTGGTTTGACCTGCACCTCCGTATTACGATATCCATAGACTGGAGGTGCTTTTTGACGGTTTGTCCGATTGCACCGGCCTAAAAAAGGATTTCTCCACCTTCCGTTCGGTTTGAGTTTCAGCTTCTGCTGAACTTTCCAGTCACCCAGGACCGTCCTCTCGATGCTTTCCTCTCCGTTAAGCATGGTGTTGACCTTGTAGATGCCGGATCTTTAGTATCCTATCGACACAAAATGCCCCTCTATTTAATCGCTTCAGGGTGCAGTCTTAATAAACTTTTTTTTCAGAACACACCATCAAAATTGGATTTAATGGAAGTTTTTTCCTGCTTCTGTAATAGCTTCATCAAAGCAACTTTGATATCGATGCCAAAGTTTGACTATTATCAAAAGGGGTACTCTGATTCGCGATGCATAAGTGGATTCTCTACCAAGAGGCAGGAACAATAACGATGAAAATTGACAATTAAATGCAGAAATTAAATACCTAGGTCAGTTCCATCGAAACGTGCAGTAAACATTGCATCAGAGAGCGAACGTTCATTTCACGCATTTTATCATCAATTCCAATGTTTTTTTTTTCTTCCCTCATACATGTTTATGTTGACCGCCTGCGCTCCATTCAAATGTGCATACGATCAGTTTCATAATTGCTTCAGTACACCTTCCGCCGATCAGGTGTCCTAAAATCTCGTTTTCACCCCCTTCGGGCTATTCGATAAACCTACTCGGCAATGACGTAAGGATCATTTCAATAGCAATAAACGGCTATTTGACTAAATATTACAAAAATGCGAGATCTTGCGATTGAGCATAAAATTGGCGCTATATGACACGCTTTTCGTGCAGGGCACATTGCCACACCACCCGATTCCGCATCTGATAAACCTGCGGCACCTTAAAGTAGTCCACAAACAAATAATCCCGCAGGCAGTACTGGCAAAAGATCTTCACCGAGCTACCGATCGAGTGTTACAAAAATAAAAGCTTTCTCTGAGCAGTTGAATTCGAAGAAACATTCCGAGAGCAGCATTTTGTTTGTATGCATTGCCGATCATATTGGAGAATGGCGGGGTGGCGGGCTGTGTGTTTATGACTTTGACTCCGGAGTCGATCTGGTTAATGACATAAAACATGACGATTGTTTTTCTTATGTTTGAATTGAACCTAACAGCATCCGCTTTAACGACATTGTATGGCTGCTGCTGCCGCTGCTGGTGGGGTGCCTCGCCATTCAGTGAGTGACTTCAATGCTGCTACCGTGAGCCTGAGCACGAACCTGTCAGGTGCGCCAGAGTTCATCGGGTGTTGTTTGGGTTGCGGCAGATTATTTGGTGAATGTATGAAAATGCGCGAGGAATGTTCCGAGTTTGGCACGCAGATTTTTTTTTTGTTTTTTGCTGTATCAAGTTGTCGGAGACGTTAGTGCTGTAAGCATTTGCGTGCGCTGCATGTTATTGGGAACAATTTTTGAGATACCAGCTGGATTGGAATTAATTTGGATTTTCTGTAGCGTGATTATGTAAGTTGTGTAATAGCTGCTTGATTGAGTTTAGTCGATTGGAATCTGTTTGTATTTTTTTTGTTGCGTTTATTAAAAGCTTGAATGGTGCACATGGCCCAAAATTAATCCTCGCGGCTGAGAAACGTGACATCACAGGCCGGGCATGTTATTACAAAATATAAAACACGATCATCCTAGTTCCGGATAGATTTGAAATGATTTTTAATATGTGTGGCATTTTGAATATGAGGAACATAGCAAAGAGCGGAATATATTAGTGTGAATATGGATTCGAACAAAAAATTGTTAGCTTAAGTAAACTTATTAGGGTCACTTCTATCAGTTTATTTCAATTCCGAAAAAAACACATTGATTGAACAATTTAATTTAATGGGCTAGACAAAGTCATCAAATTGATTGGCTTCATCAACTTTTTGTAAAAAAGCTGCAGATTTACAAGTCCTAATGGTATTCGGAACTGGGGTGAAACGACTGTAGGCAAGCCGAGTAACACATCTTCATGATTTCATGTTGAGAAAGCTTCTTTATAACCAAATCTAGTCTTGTAAAGGTATTTTCAACCGTTATAAAGCGTGTGTGTGTTGTGGGAACAGAATCAGGGTTTCGGCCACCTATTTCGATTGGCCGATACTTCATTTCAAAAGCTGAATTTTGTTGTTGTGGGGTTGTACTGAATTTTGGACTGTAATGACATTACCCGCAATAGAATGCGCATCAATTCGAATGCCACCACTCCGAATTCCATTACACCGAATGACCTATTACCCCGAAGAGCATTTTCTCAACTAACCTCCAAATTATTTGATTGATTAAAGCCAAAGTTATCAATTCTCGTTCTGACTTTTTCTGATTTTTTCTTAATCAAAAGTATGACTTCTCAAAAGTGAGTAAAGATAGTTCATAGTGGTAAGATGACAAACAGTCAACATCGGCTTGAATCCGATCAATGTTTACTAATTGTCATCGAGTTACTCCTGACTATCTTTAAACTTACGTATGACCGATTTGAGTCGATCAGGTTGTTTAAAAATAGCGTACTGCTAAGAGTTTGTTATTATAACTTGTTATTCACCTGATTTAAACGATAATCTCATGCTATGATTGCTATTTTTTGCTGTCCGAAATTTAACGTAGGCAAGTTTAATGTATGAAATGGCAAAGACCGAGCCGCAATTAATTGTTTTGGCTACTCTTGGTGAATTCAGAACCCTGATGACCTCGATATTTTTGAGCTGATATATATCTTTCAGGCGTAGAAGGGAAAAATGGATGACGTGATTCAACCACTGAAAATCTTGTTAGGTGAAATCTAAGGTGAAGACAAAAATCGAATGACATAAGGCTTTTTTTTCTTTTTCCGAAAACTTCACAGCTCATCCTGAATCGTATCTTGAAAGGTATAAGCACGAAATTAATCGCCAAAGCATCGATGAACTTGCCGATGAAGGGGGCATTGCGATTTATGGCACCAACCTTGGACACATAAGTTTACCTCTCCAGCACATATTCTTAACGAAAAATCCCCCTCTCACTTTTTCTCAAAAGCATTCTTTTCAATATATTACCAAGCTGAGAGGTCACATCCGCGGTGTTATGCCCACACTTGTGCATTGAAATAATCCAAGGCCACCGCCTAAAAAAAAGGCCGCGGATATGGCTGTTAATGGCGGCAATACTATAATACCATTCTTTATTCAAATCGTTTTATTGTTAGAACGAAAAGCTTTTTGAGAATGGTCCAGGGAGTTGTGCGATCACCATCGTCATGCAACTATATTTGGCTAACCAACTGTGAGGATGACAACTACTGAGTGACGAGCAAACCCTGCTCGCAAGGGAAGATCATCGTGGATCCAAGTGATACAATGCATCCTAATGGCGTGCTGAAAATTATCGCCAATAGCCCTGTTCGGTTCGCATCTGCATTTTTTTAAATGAAGATTCAATTTAGGGCTCTCATGATGATCATCATCAATTCTACAAGGCAAAAACTAAATTAATAATCTTCAGATTTCACTGTTCATTAGGGATAATTAATGTATCATGTATATTTACTTTGTAATGCTGTTGCTATAGTAGTAAACGTTTCTTTTATTTGTCACTTTCTTCCGTTTTTGCGTTCTCGCCTTCGTTTCTGTGCAGCGCTTCTGCTAGGTGTGGCGCACTGGGAATCATCTGAGGTTCGTTCGGAGAAACGCCCCGCAAGAAGTGGTTTGGACTGAGCGCTTCTGTTTCAGCTATTTCCTGCGGAATGTAAACTAGAGGCCTCGAGTTTATCATCTCTTCTGCGTCCGTCACCGATGTGTGCAGAATCTCGTCCTTCATCCGCTTCCCGTCGCACAATGCTTCCAACGCCTCCTTGACTGATCTGACCAGCCGTTTCCAAATCCCACCCATGTGGGGAGCAGCCGGTGGATTGAATGTCCACTTCATGCGCGCATCGGTTAGCTCATCTGCGCAGTCACTGTGGATGTCGTTGACCCGTTCCGTCAGCTCCTTGCTTGCTCCTTTCAAGTTAGTCCCGTTGTCGGAGAAGAATTCCTGCGGTGGCCCTCTGCAATTCATGAAGCCCCGAATAGCCATCAAACATGACTCTGTCGTCAGGCTAGCGCTTACTTCCAGGAGGACAGCACGTGTCATGAAGCAGGTGAATACGGCTATCCAACGTTTTTCGTTGTGGCGCGCCACAGAAATACTAACTGGGCCTAAATAATCAATGCCGACAAAGCTGAACGGTCGCCGATACGGTTGGAGTCTGCACTGGCAAAGCTGTCATCCTTGGCATCTGTGGTCGCCTACGATGAACTTTGCACCACTGACATGCCTTCGATACCCTCTGCACCCCCGTACCGACCTTGGGAATGTAATACAGTTGCCGAATCTCATTCTTCACAGTCTCTCGGTACCCGTGTCCAAAGCGTTCGTGATAGCTCTGCACGATCATCTTCGTTGCGCAGTGCCCCCTCGGTAGAATCACCCTTGGAATCACCGGGAAGCGCAAGTTGAATGGTAGGAATTCAGCTTTCTCTGTGCGTCCCTCTATTTGGATGACATCGTTCTTGTCGACTAGTGGTGTCAGCTTATACAATGGGCTGGACTTTTCCAGCGGTATCCACTCGCTCGTGAGGTGATCCTGATTTTTGATTAGGGTTTTCAGCTCGTCTCCAAACGCTTCGGCCTGAACCTCTTGCAACAGACGGCGTTCGGCTTGCTGAAACTCCTCCTGCTTCAATGGTGTACGCACTGACGACATATTTATCGGCTTCAACAGCTTCGCCTGTTTCTTTGTAGCCTTTAACGTCTCTAACGGGAGACCTTTCATCCGACTTCGGCAGTTCGACACGAATCTGTAAACGCAAGCTACCGTTCTCACTAAAACATTCCATTTAGAGAACCGATGTACCACCAAACTGTCCAGCACGATCACGTTGTGGAACAGAAACTGCGCTCGGAGTTCTTTCTTCGTATTGGCCGGTGAGACTTGCTGCGGCCATTCCGCTTCATCTTGATACAGGAAACTGGGTCCTTTGAACCAGCTACTGTTTGACTCCAGCTCCACTTCACGCCTCCACTTCGTAAGTCTGTCTGCCTCGTTTAGTTTTGTCGGTGTCCAATGCCAGTCTGCCAGCTTTGAGAGGCTGAGGATCTCTCCAATTCGAAAGCCGACAAACTGCTTGTACCTCCGCTGATCCGTTCTAATCCAGGATAACACTGTCTGTGAATCGGTCCAAAGGAACGTTTGCTGAATTTTAAAAGCTGTGGTTTTCTCTACGGTATCCGCCAGCCTTGCGCCCAACACTGCCGCTTGAAGCTCTAGCCTAGGGATGCTCAATTGTTTCAGCGGGGCAACCTTACTCCGACTCATCACCAGTGCACATACGATTTCTCCGTCGCCGATGGCGCGAAAATACGCCACGCAGCCGTAGGCCTTCTCACCAGCGTCAGTAAAGATGTGAAGCTGCAGATTTCGCACTTGATGGGATTGTGATTTCCAGAGTAACATCGCGGAATTCTGATTTCTGCAATCGATGGAAGCAAGTTAACCCATCGCATCCACGTCGACAGGAATTCGTCGTCAATTTTTTCGTCCCATTCACAACCCGTTCTCCACAGGTCTTGAATCAGCATCTTGCCCAGCACTGTGAATGGAGACAGAAGTCCCAGAGGATCGAACATCGACATGACGCAACTGAGGACCATTCTTTTCGTCGGATACACCATTCCCGCTTGGGAAGAGCGGTATTCGTCGCGTGGAGTCGTAGAGAAAGAAAACACATCTTCGGACGGATCCCAGATAATGCCGAGGTCGCGCTCAGTTCCGGTATCCTTGTCTTTATGGAAATAAACTGCGTCTTCACTGCTGTGCTCGCCCATTTGCTGCAGAAACTCCAATTTTGCATAACGAAGCCTCCTCGAGAGTGGAGCAACTTAACGTCTTTCGCCAGTCGTACAGCCTCTTCCGTTGTATCAACGCTGTCAAAATAATCGTCGACATAATGGCTATCGACAATCGCTCGTGACGCTTTGGGGTATTCTGTGGCAAACTGCTCAGCGTTCAGATTTTTAATGTATTGTGCTGAACACGGGGAACATGTTGTCCAAAGGTCCCAACATCCATCACGTATACTTGTGGAGCTTCACTTCGGCTAAAACGGAATACAAAACGCTGCGCTTGTTTGTCCCTCGCTCTAATCAAGTACTGATGGAACATTTCCTTCAGATCACCTCCAAATCCAACGGGCCTTTCACGAAAGCGCTGAAGTACTGCTATAAGGGATGTCAAAAGATCTGGTCCTGGAAGCAGTATGCTGTTCAGAGAGACTCCTTTACTGTCGCTGCTGCATCCCACACCAGGCGTACTTTCACCCTTTTTGTGGTTCACAACCACGTTCAATGGAAGATACCACACTCTTGATGGATCTGTACCAGCGAGTTCTTCATCCGTCAACTTATTCCCGTAGCCTTTGGTCTGGTACTCTACGATCTGACGGTTCACGTTGATCCGCAGCTCATCGTTTTTTGCCAGTTTCCACTCCAAGGCCTCCATCCGTTTTATAGCCATGGGATAGCTATCAGGGAACACCACCTCATCTTCACGAAATAATAGCCCCTGTTTCAAAACGGTCACCAACCGAACTGTGGCTTCTTTTAATATTTCACGCGCTCGGTGATCTTCGCGCAACTCCTGGTTGGTTGATGTACACAGCATGCGAAGTTCACGAGTGCACTCTGTAAACTGACGCCGTTTCTCCGGCCCGTAAACAGTCCAGCCTAGCTTCAATCGAACTCCGACTGGCTCACCGGGTTGACCAACCTAGACTCGAGCGGAGCAAACACGTACATTGTTGTCCAAACCTATCATCATCTTCGGCTCTTCTTTGCCGTAATCTTCGACCGGCAGACCCTGTAGGTGAGTATAGCGCTCTTCAATCTTCAAATGTGCTCCTCACTGTACGTGCGTCTCAGCAGCCGAAACTTCTCGGTGGAACCTCTAGCAGACACCATGACGTACAATTTTCTGGAACTATTCTCGAAACGCTTCATCTTTTCTGTCCACGTGACAACTAGCGACTCGGCGATTCCGTTTACCTTTAGCTTATTCACGACGGAATCCTCTACAAGAAAGCTAGAATGTCCAGCCTTCGGTTTCCAAAGCGCAGCGTAACTGGCAGCATTCTGAAGACTACGGAGCGATTCATACGGCTGTGAGCATTGCACTGGACCTCCATGATCTGAACTGACTTCTTCAGTACGGTGTAAAAGCGGATGGTGACTTCCTCTGCAGCCTGTCACGTTACAGTGGATCTTGAAGTAGCAGCGACTCTTCCCGTGGTTGTTGAGACATAGCTCACACAACTTACACTTATCTAGCACTTTCTGGCGTTCGACGACGTTGAGCTTTCGAAAATCATCACAGAACCCGATTTTGTGGTTGGTCCTTCTGCACTCCCAACACGCTGTTTGCCTCGGCGTATCTGCTCTGTTGGATGAGGAGTTGTGAACGTGAACATACTCCTTTTTTTTATGTTGTTTTGAGAAGGAAATAATTTCTCATCACCATGAGGCTCTAGGAGTAGACAGCATTTTTTGCTAGAACAAAGTTGTGAAGAGAAAGTATTGATAGTTCCGTTAGCTCACGTCAGGCTGTGAAAATTGAATAGAAGTAGTTTGAAATTGAGCGGAGGGCATTGTGAGGTAGTATTCCGAAACAGGAAACACAAACTTTTGCCAAGCATCCCCATGCGCGGTAGGTCAAGGCATGATCGAATGCACCACCTTGACTCCTTTTTGATCAGCTTCGCTTTTTCGGAACGTTCGTTGCGGTCGTTGAGCTCGAGAGTGAAGAAATCACTGACCTCGGAAACATCTGAAGACGATACTGTTCATGAATTCAGTAAAGATCCTCAGCGGAGTATCAACTTTGTCCCGCTTAAAGCGGACCCAATCCAACTTATAATTTGGTGGGAGTTTATCAACGAGCTCTTTGAACTAACATAGGGTTACTCAAATGGTCCATGAGCCTTGGGGCTTCTGAGTGGTCACAGAGCTGTTTGACCGTTATTCCAAAGTGAATAAACGTTTCCGAGCGGTCAATTCTCGGTGGATTTGTCTGGCGCACTTTCAACAGCAACGTCTTCAGCAGCTTCTCGGGTTTTCCAAACAAATTCTGGAGATCACAAATTAGGTCAGGAACTGCGTCAGGAACTGCGTCAGGAGTACTAGCCGACTTCTCGCGGCCTCGAGTGTAGGCCTTTCAGGCTGTCTTGCTGTCGCTTCAAATTGTCTAGGTTGGAGAATCCGCACGCTTGAGTAGTGTACTTATAGCTGCTGATAAACATTGGCCAAAGCTCAACCTCACCCCTAAACACCGGCAGCTGTTTGGAAACGGATTGTCGAGCAGAGATTTGCGCTTGGGAGAGCCCTATCGGTTCCCGCCCCGGCTCGTTTCTGCATACGACCCATACGAAAATCTGCCAATGCCCTTTGCTCTTCGCGTGTCAGTCGCATCAACAGATCATCTTGGTTAGCGGGAACATCGGTAACCTGCCGACGTTGACTCTGGCCACGAATTAGATGTTCCCATCGTGGCAAAATGGTAGAGGGTGGAAGTCCCTCTTTCCCATCATAGTTTGCTTCTATCTTCTCCTTCGTACCTTTAGCTCCGGACGCCATAGCTTGTTGAGCGACCGACCTCTTACCTTTGTTGAGATTCCCATCGAGCCAATTATCTACCTTCCGCTTGAATGGTTCTTCATCCTCTTCTGCACAACCTCCGACGGCCCCTTCTTCGTCAACTTCTTCATGCTGTTCAGCAAGTCCCGCTTTCGCAATTTGGCGGGTTTGAGGTTTTTGGTACAATGTTCACTTGATTTTCTTGGTACCACTCCATCACAGTTTTAGCATAGTGGCATGATGCCAAATCGAGCCAGAACAAAGATTTTTTTGTGACTTTTGATGAAGGGTAGCAATCGCTTCTGCAGACACTCTTTTGATAGATCTCCTT